>MIQA02002737.1:0-20085 GCA_001887855.2 Sclerospora graminicola | reverse complement strand
AATTCGTAATCACTTTTCGCAGAATTACATACATGTACTCTCAGCATCTTATTATCTTGTTTTTACAAAACTAGGTGAGACCAAATGTGAAGTGTTCCGAAGAACAGAGAGAACTACAGTATAGTACGAAGTACAATCGTTGTAACAAGTATTCGGTGGTATGGTCCGCCGTCTTCGCGAGTCACCGCATAATTTAATCTTCCCCTCTCAGCGACCCACAAACAGGAGCTTCAGTCGTGGCATTGGTCGTAACATAACGTCTTTCCACTCTCTGTCTACTGCCGTGACCCTGCGAGTCTTATTGGGCATCTTATGCGTTGTAATCGTCACTCAGTGGATTCTGTGGAGCTCCAGCATCATGAGTCCTCAACTCAAAAATAAAGTAAAAAACCAGACCAACAATGGGTGGATGTCCCACTTGCGTCGCATCGAACACAGAGCGGAGAACGATACGATGAAGCTAAAACCGGCAGTCGACGCTTTTGTATTTGAACAGTTACCTAATGATCCTACGTACGAAGAGGAGCAGCGACGACGAGCAGTGTATGATCCGTCAATGCATAATGAAGATCAAAAGCAGGTCGCTGACATGGTACAGTGGGCCTGGAAGGGATACTCGACCTATGCCTACGGATACGATCAAGTAAACATCAAGACGTATGAAGGCATCAATTTGTCGGATCATGGTATGGCACGGACGCTTATTGAGGCACTCGATACACTCTATTTAGTGGGTATGTTTGACGAATTTGACCGCGCTAGTGAATGGGTGGCGAACAATATGGAGCAGCGAATATTCGTCAGTGGATTTATTAACTTTTTTGAAACGACAAGTCAGTTAGTGGGTGGATTGCTATCGTCATTCTACATGTCGGGTCATGTGCATCTACTTACGACTGCAAATAAGCTGGGGATGGCGCTCTCACCTGCTTTTGACGTGTACGAACACGGCATGCCGGCGAAAGAGTTTGATCTTGTGGTACGATGCGCTCTTGCTTGGGTCCTATGAGTTACAATTGCTATGGCTTGTACTGAATCATCAATGCGGGTGCTTGGTCTGTTGCACAGACAAAACAGACACGTGCTGCTTCGTCATTAGCAGAAGTAGGCACTTTACAGGTCGAGTTTAAGTACCTTGCTCGATTGACTGGATTCTCAAAGTATCAAGAGCAAGTTGATCGCGTTTCTGACACGGTGCGATAAAAGGCCTTGTTATCACTGGGACGACCGCATCTATCGCTGACCTGCCATCTTGTGTGTCTATGCAGCTCGCGAAACAAGTGGAAGAGAAGTATACCAACGGCCTTTTGCCAGTTAAGTTAGATCAAAATAGTGGCAAGCTCGATACATCTAAAGTCACATTAGGTGCTGACGGCGGTGGGTACTACGAGTATCTTCTAAAACAGGTGCGGTACAGTCATTTTACTGCTTTCCAAGAGTATAAAACGTTTAAACAAATCTACTTGTATAGTGGCTATTATCGGGCAAAAAAGACGAAAAAGCTATGACTCAGTACATGACAGCGGTGGATGGCATCATTGACAAGCTCTTGGGAAAATCTAAACCAACCAGCTTGATCTTCATTGGAGATCTCGTATATGGAAAATTTGAACCCAAGATGAAACACTCGGTTTGCTTCATGCCGGGGATGTTGGCGCTAGGCTACATGAACGGTATGCCGGAGGAGCATCTTATACTTGCGAAAAAGCTCATTGAGACGTGCTTTCAAATGTACGCGCAGATGGAGGCAAAACTTGCTCCTGAGACCATGTTTTTCAATATGAAGGAGAATGTCGAGGAAGATATGCTTGTTAGCGCAACAGAAGCCTATAACCTCTTGCGTCCTGAAACAGTAGAGAGTCTTATGGTGCTTTATCGTGTTACAAAAGACGAGAAATACCGCGACTACGGTCGTGAAATCATGATGGCGTTTGAAAAGAACTGCCGATTAGACCGTGGAGGGTATGCAAGCATTGGCAACGTGGCCAAAGGACCCTTTCAAGTCGGTGTTCGAAATGGAATGGAGAGTTTCTTCATTGCTGAAACGCTCAAGTATCTGTTTCTACTCTTTTCAAACGATTCGATGCTGGCTCTGGATGATATCATCTTCAACACTCGAGGCCACCCGTTGCCGATAGAGAAAACCGAATTATAGCCAAGTTAGCACGTTTTCGAAGGCAATGGGGAAATATGATCGAGCAATCCAAAAGTTTAATATGAGAAACATTATTCTGCCCCCCTCGAATTGATTCGCTGACCCCCCTTTACAAGAAAAAAGGACGCAGCCTTTCTAAAATTTCTAAGATAGTGTTACTCTGGGCAATGTAGTGGCTTGCGTTTTTCATTTTTTACGGCACCACCACTGATAACAATACCATTTAGTGCCACCCCCGAAGCTCCAATGGAACTCGATTTCAGCTTCCTAGGGATCAAATATGCGTCACTTGGTGCTCCTGATCATCAGCTAGCATCACATGGGTGCGGAACCAAGTCGCGTGCGCTTGCGAACCGTCTTACCCACGGAAAACGAACAACCCAAGAAGATGTGCGTAAAAAATGGGGCTCAATAATAATGCATTCACTGGTAGGGCTCAGTCGACCAGAATTTTACTCAAGACTCTAACAGGAACACATCTTTCGTCAACGACAAGTGGCGAGCCCACCGTGGACGATTTTGTAGCGGGGAATGCAGTGTTAGCTCCCGTCAACGATCTTCTCACCACGATTTAAACAAACCCTCTAGTTCCCGCAACCTCAAATTAAACGATATCTTCTGGTAGATAGAAAAAAATGCTCATAACAATAAGGTCCTTGAATCCCGTCGATAGGACTGCAGTTAACGAATATACGCTTCTTTGAACACAAAGCAGTCTTTCTTCTTTCTTTCTTCCTTTTGTCGCCACTGTGAGTCCGTTTTATTGCTTCAACGCGATGGCTATATTTACGCCCAAATTAATTGCGACGTTGGAAGGTAGTCTTCCAATACTTTTCTCTCTCTGCATTCACTTTCTGCTTTCACCTACTTGTTCAAGGGTCTAGCATCGAATCATGACTGACCCGTTTGGAACGTTGGACCCCATGCAAAAGCATGGATCAACATCAACTTCGGTATACGTGCCCGTCTCCAACCCGTTTGATTATTTTCCGAATAGCTACACCATGATGCTATCTCAACAGCGACAGCGTATGTCGCTGCATGGAAGCACCGCCTTCCTGACGCATCAAGATCCAGCATTAGCATATAGTAACATAGCCACCAGTTCAGAACTCAACAGGGAGCCCTTGGATTTGCAGTCTCAGTAGTAGTGCCTAACACATACGAAGTAACAACTTTCCATCCATCCCACCAGCGACAAGTGCCAATTTCTGCTCCCGTCATGATGTACCACCGCGGTTTCGGAACGATGATATAAGAAAAATTAAAAAATAGGAAAAAGAAGAAAACAGTACCAAATTGGGCTAAAACGATAGAAATTAAATTTAAAGATTTAGCACATAATGTTACTGCAAGAATTGAAAATCCAATAGTTAATTCATAAGAAATCATTTGTGACCTACAGGCTACAATCTATTGGATATCCGGATACCGGATAACGACCAAGTTGCTATAAGGTTACAATAAAGGAAATACACCCAAACGCAGGGCGTCTACGGCAGGGCCGTTAGGAAGGTGCGACGCAGGAGGTTAACCGCAGGGCGGTTACATGCATAGATATGGGATGCAGAGCATCCAGACGCAGGGCGTCTACCGCAGGGGTTTACGAGTTACGAAGTTGAAGGCAACTTCAACTTCAACTTCAACTTATATTAGGAATTTGTATATGCATATGTACTCATGTCTAACTAATAAAAATAGGGCGTGCAAGGCGAGGTGCCAGTTGGCAATCTCACAGGTGGAGCGCACGGCGCTACAGTGTCCAGTAGAGTGCAGGGCACCTACTACCACCTCACCTTGAGTTTCCGGGGCCATTTAGGCACCGACCGCAACGGCATTTATACTTCCTTCTTTCATACAGAATAAACTGTAGAAGTGCGTAGTAGTCTATACTTCTACTACTACTAATAATAATACTATTAGTATTTAGTACTACTATTAAGTACAGACAATCCTCTCCAATTGTTAGGTTGTGAAAATTACATGCCCCTTCTAAACAAATTGTACGTGGACAATATACATAAGATTAGATAACGATTTGTCACATTTAACACAATATTAAAAAATCGACCACACAGAGAATGCCTGCTGCGTACGCTCGCCTCACGAATGAGCAGAAGCACCCCACGCAAGTTGCACCACAGCTTCCGGCAGCGAATAGCCTAGAATAGGCACGTCCTCATCTAATCGTCTTGATCTTGTATTTTTAAATCATAGTCACTGTATGCCATGATAGGAGTCACTGCATTTGTAGTAGTTTCTCTACTGCTACCTCGATTCATCATGTCATTTGTACGGAGATGCAAATTTACTGGCAGCAATATTATCGTCGCCGTTGTCAAGGTTCTGAGTTTCATGTGATATCTGATTGATTTTCCGCACAGGGCCTGTTAGTAGTCCACTAATTAAAATACCAAAATAAAATATTTTAATGATTGGTTTTGGACCTAACAATTTGAGAGGATTGTCTGGACTACGAGACAAAAGTCATTGAATTGAAATGGCTACAACTAGTGACGAAGCCCAACAGATTATGAGCCCAACAATCGAAGATGCGGATTGGTCGGAACAACGGATCAGACCCAAACCCGGATAACAACCCAGAGAAAAAGAAAAAATTACTGGATCCACCCCATTCGACATTGTCGCATTTCGAAAACAAGAAGAAAGTGGATCTCGCAAAGAAACAACGGGCATTTCCACGTCATACGCCAAATACCAAGCTACACATAACCAATTAGAAGAAGAAGATAAACATGGTCATCAAGGACACTAGTCGAGACGTTTGAAGATGCACGAAACAATAACGCTGAGCGTTGCTGGGACATCAGGAATAAGAAGGCGCATTTGTTTCTGGTGGATTCTCTAAGTGCAAACCTAGCGCTAAGACTAAACAACGCTATCGAGATGGACAGGCGCATCTGCTATATAAAGTTATATTAGCTAATGTCGATGGGATGCCGCCGCGGAACAAGCTCAACGTTTCGCAAGAGATATTAAGTACAGTACTACGAAGAGATCAACGCGTGAAATGCTACATCACCGACATGGTGAAGCTTTCCGTATAATTACAGAAAGCCGGTGGTCCAATATCGGATGAAATGTTTGGCGAGATACTACTGACAAGAGCAGCGAGTGTTTATCCTGAATTGGGTAACGAGTATTCAAGAATGAAGGCGCTGAATCCTGGCGCAGAACTAACACTGGCTCAAGTGCAAAACCGATTATTCCAAGCAGAAAGGATGCATGACTACACTGGTTAACGACGTGATGGAGCGCGCGAGGTCGCACTTCAAGTGAACAATGTCGAGGCACGCAGGGCGAGCCATGGACCAAGCATAAAAATCACAAGCATCAACAGAAACATTAAAGAGTCCATAAGGCGTAGCCATTGTCGCGTATGTAATTAACGCGGACACTGGGCACGCGACCGCACTAACGGAAGACGTGTGGAAGCGCAAGGACAAAGAGGGCGCTCACGCTGTAGAAGCCGAGCAATAAGCCGAGGCCGTGGAAATAATCACAGAGGTGGTCGTGGCAACGGCCGTCCAGGATATGAAGGTCGTGGCAACAACCGTCCAAGATATGAAGGACGCGGCAATAGCAGTTCAAGACAAGAAGGACGCGGCAATAGTCAATCACACTATGAAGGACAACAAGACTTTGTTCCCATGGTGACAACCGATGCTGATGAATCTTCAAAGGAGATGATTGAATGGAAGCTAGACGGTGGAAGCAAAGTGCATTTATGTGGCGTACGCGATTGCTTCACGCACCTTCAAGAAGCTTAGGGAAGACACCTAGTGATGATGAACGGCTCTCATAGCATCGTAAAGAAGAAAGGCAGCGTGGTGATAAAAGATGGAAAGACACTACAACGTTGTATACTAAAAAACGTATGATATGTGCCGGGGGCACGAGTTAATTTGATATCGCTGGACCTAATGCAAGAACGAGGCTTTCGAATGCTAATTTCGCGCAATTAGAGGGTGGGATGCTTAAAGAGAGAACGGAGCAGGGACTCCATGGCATTCAAGATAAAATTCATGAAGGTGGCGGGTATCTACCGCATTTTATCCTGTCATCCTGCCGGTATACCAATTGGACGTATGGTGTTACGGCTACCATTGAAGAAACTAAGATCACAAACAAGAAAGCGAGAAAGACAGAGGCTAACGTGGAGATGTGGCTTCGTCGTTAAACCCATGCGGAGATGAAGTTACTTCGTAAGATGGAAAGAGATAACTTAGTGCAGGGCATTAAGATTGATAAGGAGTGAACCACTATGCTTGCGCGTTGTGTGAAATGTCGAAAACAAGACAAAAAAAGGTATTATCCATCCAAAACTAAGAAGGCCGAACGACCACTGTAACGGCTACACATGGATGTGGATACCTTGGAAGAGAAGAGTGCAATATGTGGAAGCAGATATTTTCTGCTTATAGCACATTGTGGATGAATATTCATGTTATAAGTGGGCATTTCTATTGAACAAGAAGTCAAGTGCAGTAGACAATATCAAGAAGCTAGTCACAATCTTGAATGAATAGTTCAAACACAAGAGAAGAGTGGTCCAAGAACTGTTTGCCGATCAAGGAACATAATTAATTGTGAGCTACAAGAGACTGCTGTCAGCTTGGAATCAAGACGCAAACAACGAACGGATACAGTCCACAAGAAAATGGTGTGGCAGAACGATGGAATGACGTCATCGTTACGACGATTAGGACCCTTCTAGACGCTACACATTTCCCTATACCCTATAGGGTGAGTGCCTACTACATGTAGTTGATACATGGAATGTTACTGTGTCGAAGAAAATTACAGCACACACACCACACGAGCTACTGTGCCCGGACGTATCACATCTATGGACGTGGGGCTGCGTGGTTTTCGTTTACATATCAGACAGAAAACGTAAACGGAAAGAGAAGCTCAGACCCAGGACAAGGACAGGAATCCTGCTGGGATATTCATCGAGCACGAAAGGATACAAGTAGAGGGATATTAGAACGGGTGCTGTTGGAGCGGCAAGGCAAGGCAAGACAACCTACGATAAGAAGACGATACGATACAGTCAAAGTACATATATATACTTCTAGACAATACCTATGATGATGAGCTAAACAGCTGCCATCTGAACCTCCGTCGTCAAGATGCGAAAAGACATGAGAAGGCTTGAGTTTGCAGAAGATAATCCGGTGGCAACAAGAAAAGATACCAACCTAGAACTGGTTGAAGTGTACACTGAGGGCCAGGGGGAGTCGGACTCCACGGCAGAAAACAGACATGTGTCAGCAGGGCTGAATACAGACACGGATATACAGCCTACAAGAAAACGGAAGCCTAATTAGAAGTACAAGGACTACGCGCAAGTGTATCATGTGGCGTACAAGAGGGAAAGAAAGCAGAAGATAGCGCAGGGCGCATATGATAGTTCTGCAGCAGCGATAAGACCAAAGCACCAGCTTCTCACAGATTAACGTGCCACAGACCTACAAGGAGGCTATTGCTGATGAACAGTACGCAGATTACTGGCTAGCTGCTATGCGAGAAGAGACTGCATCACTGAAGAAACATGACGCACAGAACAGAATGTTATCGCAAATCGTTGGGTGTATGCACAAAAGAAAGACGAGCAGGCCTACATCAAACGTTTTAAGGCTCGACTAGTGGTGCATGGATTCAAAGATGTCTATGGCATAAACTATTACGAGACATATGCACCAGTGACCTATTGGAGCGGCATTGTACTTCGCGCTACAAATAATTTGGGAAGTATGTAAAGACAACTTTTTTACATGGCGATTTGAGTGAAGAAGTTATTATGGAACAGCCAACTCGCTTTGAAGTAAATAAATAGGACTATGTGTGCAAGTTAGTCCAGGCTCTCTATGGATTGAAACAAGCTCCTAACGTATGGAATGGCAAGCTACATGTGCGACTGGGGCCTTTACGCCCGATTCCAAGAGGAAGAGATTGATATGCTACTTACGGTATACGTGGATGATCTATTGCTCATTTGACATGAAGCTGATTGTGATCGAGTAAGGATGCAATTAAAGGAAGTGTATGAACCGGTAGAGCTTGGACCAGTCAAGTATCTATTAGGTGTTGTGACAACAATAGACTGACATGCCAAGACTATATTCTTCAGTCAAGAAGCATATGTTGTGGAGATACTCAAGAGCTTTCATCTGGCGGCGTGCAACCCAGCGCCAACACCAAAAGCGGCGACGTATGCAGTCAATAATATGGAAGATACTCGTGACCAGCTATAGCAAGAGGCAGTTTGAGCACTGCAGTACTTGGTATCGGGCTCAAAGCCGGACATTGCGCATGCTGTAAGAAGTTTGGGTAGTATTTGAGCAACTACACGGCAGAACAAAATGCACAAGCGAAACGAGTTCTCAGATACGAACAAGGAACTAAGGACTTTGGGTTATTGATGGTGATACGCCAAGGACCTATAGAAGCAGTTGAATAGCTGTTTACTCGGATGCAGACTATGCGAACGATAAGGAAGATTGAAGAAGCATTAGTGGATACGTAACGATGATTGATGAAGCTGTGATCGGCTATGGATCACGCAAACAAGGGATTAATGCACTAAGCACTATGGAAGCTGAATACTATGCGATGCATGAAGGTGTAAGGACTTGGAGTGGGTACGCATGCTATGCAAGAAGCCAAAGGTCAAGACGCAAACACCGAAGATACGTTGCGACAACATGGCAGCCATCCATCTTACGAAGAAGCCTGGTAAACATCATCACGGCAAGCACATTGAGAACAAGTACCATAACGTGAGGACATTTGTGCAGGAAGAAAGGCTAAAGACTGAACATGTGCCGACGAACAATCAAGCTGCGGACGTAATGACCAAGGCACTAGAACATGTAAATTTCACGCGCTTCCGAACGATGCTAGGCGTCATGGCACGCATGGCGAAGGCAGACGAACAATCTTTTGGAAACGATCAAAAAAGAGCAACTACAGACTTACGTATAGGAAGCGTTCAAGTGACGAAGATAGGCAGGGACCCAGGCACCGTCCTCTGGCTAGGAATCGGGGCTGTTAAAAATAAACCTTATGACCGGTGATCACTTCCAGTCACCAGGTCGAGGGAGAGTGTTGGATATCCGGATACCGGATATCGACCAAGTTGCTAGAAGGCTATAAACCTACAACGACATGCCACCCAAGACGCAGGGCGTCTACGGCAGGGCCGTCAGGGGGGTGCGACGCAGGGCGTCAACCGCAAGGCGGTTACAAAGATATAGAAAGGAAAGACACCCAAACGCAGGGCGTCTACGGCAAGGCCGTCAGGGAGGTGCGACGCAGGACGTCAACCGCAGGGCGGTTACGAAGTTGAAGGCATCTTCAACTTCAACTTATATTAGGAATTTGTATATGCACAATTCATGTCTAACTAATAAAAATAGGGCGTGCAAGGTGAGGTGCCAGTTGGCAATCTCACAGGTGGAGAGCAGGGCGTACAGTGTCCAGTAGAGTGCAGGGCACCTACTACCACCTCACCTTAAGTTTCCGGGGCCATTCAGGCACCGACCGCAACGGCATTTATACTTCCTTCTGTCATACAGAATAAACTGTAGAAGTGCGTAGTAGTAACAGGTAACTCTATACTTCTACTACTTCTACTACTACTATTAATATTTAGTACTACTATTAAGCATAAGTCATTAAATTAAAATGGCTACAACTAGTGATGAAACCCAACAAGCCCATTCTGTATGAGTGTATTTATTAAGAACGTCCTGAAGCTCGTAGATCGATTTGGCTCCTCCTCCTCCTCCTCGAATTTCCCCACTATTCGAGCCCCTGATCTACGCACAAGAGACGATAGCTCAAACAGTCCATCATTGTTGATTTTGATCCTTTTAGTCCAAAGGGTCGAGATCGTATGCAGCACGCATCGTTTGCTCATGTCGAAAAAACTTAGCGCACTGGCTCAGGTACTGGTGGTACTTGTCAAATGTCTACAACATGTATTTTAGAAATGCTGCGTATTTTTTGTAAATGGGGGTCAATGTATCAATTCGAGGGGGTCAGAATAATGTTTCCCTTTAAATATTTTACATGTTGTTTCAAACATTTCTATACGGGAATATATAGTAAATTTCGACTAAGTTACGGTAATTGCGCTTTTTGATGACTAGCAAGGGCGTGTGTTACTCTTCCAATTAGGTTATAAGTTTAAGTAATGATGTGTATATCCCAGGAGTGACCTAAGCAAACCAAGCGCATTTCCTATTTCCCACCCAGTATTTGCATCAAATTACAAGTATGACCTGTGGTGACGACCTGATCATGGCCTAGTCTTTACTACTTTACTAAGTAGTCGAGCGCTTGCTCTCTTGCGCTGAAATTCAACCCTATAATAATATATAATCTTCAATACAGTATCCGCTCGCACTTCCGGATTTTCGAAAATAATCAGATATTATAGGCATATCAACTTTTAGGAGGAACAAAGTGTAAAAGAACCAACAGACAAATGTGTAGTATCATTTCTGAAGTTAACGTCCAATAGCTGCTGAATCACCAGATCATTGCGCATTGGTATTTGGTATTTGGTTGTGAAGCGGGAGATAAATGAAATACACATTGAAGTTAGTTGACGCATGTGACTATAATGCAGATAGTGCTACGTTTAAATTGCCTTAAATGGATCTATGGGCTTCAATAAATATTGGAAGTGAATGCAGATGTGAATGCAGATGTAACGTTTGTGTTAATTGATTTGGAGGCTGCAACACCGTGTGGAAATTCCGTCGGCATTTCAGACTTGTAGCAAATCAATAAGTGAGAACCTGGTACAAATGGATAAACGAGTTTGTACGATTTTTGTTTCTTTATTTTACCAAGTTTGGAAGAGACAATTTTGGACAGCTCCGAAAGTGACAGCGGATACTGTACCAGTACGTTTTATCTTACTTGTGGATCGGAGCTATGGACAATTGGAAGGCTACGCTTTTGGATAGTTTCTTGTGAAGTGCGAAGTGCGCACGTCACATACTGATAGATTCGTTACGGTACATTGTTCCTTATTTATGGTACATGAGCATTGGTTCTTAGATGGACTGGCTTTTCTTTGAAGCCACGAGGTGCTTGTTTTGCGAAAGTCAAAATTTTGGTGCTCTGACTAGTGCTGGTACTTAGTACAATTTAATGGTAAACCTTAGACACCCCATGTAGAATGATATCCTTGGATAGGTTTGAGTTTTTGGCCAATCAACGTACCCAAGGTTTTGGTAATTTAAGACCGTTTTCAAAATACAAATATTTAAATCAATCAAAAACCTTTCACAGCACTTTTGAAATTTGGCTCCTTTCCAAACGGGGTAGAATTGAAATTATAAGTTTCCGAAATAGGAATCTCAGCAGTTAGAGTTGCCGAAGCGTAGGCTCAAGGTACGCATGCCGGTCTCATGATGTACTACATCTTTTGTTTTGGAATTTCTTCTCCATAACGCTCAAAACATTGATGTCTTGAATCCCCACACGTATTGTTGCACACTAATCCATGTGATCACCAGGAAATAATCCACAAACCAATGTCCCAATTAAGTAGCGAAACGTAATGTGGTAAAGTGGATTTAAAATATAAATGTGAGTGTCCACACCGCTACGCTGATTGGATGAATTACGGTACCAGCTACTATCGATTGGCAAAAAGTGAGAGTTGGTCGCCTGGGACGGGTCGGTCTGACCAGGGGTGAGGCGATCTGTAACGGTAACTGGTGAAGAATACGTGGAGAAATGATGGAAGTTACCTTTACCTGATCGGATCATGGACTATTTTCGTGGAATGGACCAGTCGGATTGGCCGACCGTCTCTGGACTGATAAA
Source organism: Sclerospora graminicola (assembly GCA_001887855.2). Classification (NCBI taxonomy): domain Eukaryota; phylum Oomycota; class Peronosporomycetes; order Peronosporales; family Peronosporaceae; genus Sclerospora; species Sclerospora graminicola. Next base: position 8,057 of record MIQA02002737.1, on the reverse strand, counting down.
ATAAATGACTGAATGATTGTTTTATTTTGACCGTTGGATGATATAATGGTTGAACGTTGGTGCTTTGGTCGACACGGCCGACCGGACCAGTCTCGACGATCGAGTAATCTGGACATTAAGGATAATTACGAAAACTGATTGATCGGTATTGAAGCTGAAAGAAATTAATGGATGCTGGTTCACGTGTCATTATGAACGGGAGGACCGACCGGGTCGGCCGATCCGGCGGCCGGAACAGGAGTACCAATGTGATCGGAGATGGACCGACCGACCGCCAAGGATGACCCGACCGGGAAGGATCACAAGGACAGCAAAGGTGCTCGGGTAATTGTGAAGTTTGATTGAAGGTAATCGGCCAATCATATGACAGGATGATTAAGTTCGAAGTATTGGGTAAGTCACATTGAATTTTATGTTTTAAATGAGAAATAGGGTTGAATTTGCCCCCTAAATAAAGGGTCGCTCCGCCACACGTGTCGGCTGTCATTGAAGCCCATTTATTACCGTTCGAGGCGCGTACTGACGCACTTTGGCTCGCCGGAAGTCCCCCGACGGGATTGCATTAGGTTTTTTATTCTCACCCTCACGTCCACGTACTTTGAACACATTTAATTGGAAATGTTATGTGGAAATAAATAGTGGATTTACTGTGGAAGAGTGTGATTATATCGTGGAATTTACGTATCTTTATTGGTTATCTCTCGTTATTGGTTGGTCCAGTCGGTCGAAACTTCCCGACCGTGTCCTTTACGGTATTTTGTATAAAGTACCACCCCTAACCCGTCCTCCGGTGAAGATTTCCACCGAAGAACAACCCCATCTCGAATAAGTTCATATCACCCGAACTGATCGGGAAGGTAACTTTTGCCTACACCATTGCCCACTCAAAAAACGTTTTTATTCAAAGTGGACAGAAATAGAAATATAACAATAAGCACAAAAGCTTTGCAATCAAAGCGAACAAATCCCCAATCAAAGTAATAAATACACTTATTTTACTTACTTTATTTTGGATTTTCCGATACATACTGTCCAAGTGCTGCACCACAATCCGCAGACGAGCTACGTGTGCAGTCATCGCCGTCATGCATCGTGGGATCCGCACCACGCTACGCCTCATTGCACTCTGATCTTTGGTTCAAAGAGCTACTGATTTACTCTTAAAGAATTTTAGGTGGATGTCTCTAATGTGCATTGTGACGTTGTGAACTTTCAGGTCAGGAGAATACCAATCTGCTTTGGACGTCGGGCTCCAGCGCCGAGACCTGGTTAAGTCGCATTTCCGAGAGAAACACCCGGTGTAAACCAGTATAGTGACCAAACGTACAAGAACATGGGACAGATAGAGGAGCAAGGCGTTTGCAGCAGTTCGAGAGAAAATGAGAACAAAGCGTTCCGTAGGGGCGTACCGCTCGAGTGGAAATGAAGAAGAAGTGGTGAAGATCCGCATGGGTTTTTTAGAGCTACCCAGTGCCTCATTTAGCTAAAGAAAACGTTTGAGGAACCTCTGAGCACTGGAGACGCTCAGACCGGCAGCTGACCTTTGAAATCGCGATTTTCCTTTTTTAGCTAGCTCGTAAAGAGGCACTTGCCGAAAAAGAGTCAGCGGCAAAAATATCGAAGCGGGCTCTACTACAGTCGTAAAAGAGTCAATGCGATTTAAGAGGCGCTGAATTAGAGAAAAAAATATTTTGACATAAGACCAGACTCACTACTTACCACATTTTACGCTAGTTTATATACGTACCCGAACGCGCTATCGGATCTTGTTCGGGAGTGTAATGCTGGGGCACACGCTGTAAGTGTAAAATTTAAGTAAAATAAGTGTATTCTTTATATCGTTCCACTTTGATTAAAGATTTGTTCGCGTTGTTTAGAGCTTTTGTGCTTATTGTTATATTTCTGTGGTAAAGCGGATTTGAGGAATGTAAATGTAAATGTTCCACACCGCTGCTCTGATTGCATGATCTCGAGACCAGCCATTATGGATGGGTAGGAAGTACCAATTGGCTTCCTGGGACGAGTCGACTCGACTCGGTACGGTGCGAACGATAACGGGGTCGGGTGGAAAATATGTAGAGAATCACCTTTATCGTGGATAATTAGGCTGGAATGGACCGGACTGGCTAAGTGCCCGTCCGTGGAGAGATTAAATATCGAATCGTTTCGACCTTAAGTACTGGAATACCAGTCAAAATACACCGATCAGCCTGGATTATAGTTCAATTGTGACTGTTGGATAGTACTACGGATAAGCATGGATGTTTCGGTCGATTTGAGCCGGTTAGACTGGCTAGTCACCATGGCCGACCGGTTAACCCAACCGATCGTACACGCTGGACGTTGTGGTCGATCAGGAACACTGATAAACCACGATTGGAGTTGACAGTAGTTGGTGATTTCCAGAAAATACACCGTGGGTTATCTGGGGAGGTCCCAAGTTGGGTCGAAGTCAGCCTTGAAGGTCGGCACAAGCTGGCCCCGATCGGCACCAAGAACCAAGAAGTCAGCCCTAAGTCGGCCCCAAGAAGCCGTCCAAGAGCCAGTTTTGCAAGGGCGAATACGTGTCAGCTGCAGAAATCGGCTTCATATCAGCCAGAGAAGCCGATCTCGAGCCGACCTCAAGCCAACCCCAAGTCGACCCGAGTCAGTTTCAGTCGGCCTCAAGAAACCGACCACAAGGAGTTTAATCAAGATCGATTCCGTGCCATCCCCAGAAGTCGGATCCAAGTCGACTCCAGATCTACCAGGTCAGGTCGGCTGAAGACTGGTTGAAGGTGGTACAGACCAATCATGAGATAGGACGATCAAGATCGGAATATTAGGTAAGACACATAGGTTGGTGTGCGGTACATTAGGTATTAGGTATTGGATATAAAAAATAGGATTGGATTTACCCCATAAGCAAAGAGTCGCTCAGCCACGTGTCGGTGGTCATTGGGATCACAAGGCTAGCAAGGTCCCCTGTAGCTCAACTAAATTCCCGGTTGAGACGCGCATAGACGAATTTTGGCTCACCTAAAGTGCCCTGACGGGATTGTATTAGGTTTTTCGACCCTCACTCTCACGCCCCGTTGTTTGAACACGTCTTAGTAATTGGAAAGGTTGCGGAGATAACTTCGTGTTTTTACTGCGGAAGATCGTGATTATATCGTTATTTTACGTGGTTACTGGTAATCTCTCGTTTTAATGCTTGGTCCGGCCGGTTGAAAAATCCCGACCCGGCCTTTACGGTACTTATAGTCAGTGCCACCCCTGATCTGTCCTACGGTGAATATTCCACTGGAGAACAACCCCGTCTCGAAGCAGTCACATCCCCCGACCTGATCGGGAAAAAACTTTCTTCATCTAGAGCCCACATGAGTGAGGAAATTCACCGAATACCAATGGGCACACAAGGTGGGATGATGTTGAATTTGGATTCTGTTGCACTTGATGACCAGTCGGAGGACCGGGATGATCGGGTCAGTCATTCTAGTGATGACTTGTCCGATAGTGGACCAGGATCAACGGAGTACCCCCTCCCCGATAATTGGTCGTCAGGGACAGTGGGAATCCGAGTTCCATCCATGACTTTCGTTCTGGATTTGGAAATCTGCTCCACCACAGTGGTGCGCGTTCCCGGATCATTCGGTGACTCTGGATATCATCGTGATTCCTCTGGAGATGAGAAAGATGTAAATATCAAAGTGAGGAAATGTTTTCGAGTGTATCGGAGGGAGGCGTTTTGCCTCCGATAATGTCCAGTCAAAAGCAAGCGATAGTCAACCTGGTCTGGCGGAGTTCGGGTAAACATTAAAGATAAAACAACTTCCCACAAGGCTCTGACCGGAGCCGACCTGGGTTATAGTAATACCAACTATAATTCGGGAAAGGATCGAGGCGCCGACCTTGATCCCATGCATAAGAAATCATTTGTAAAAGAGCAGAAAAAATATGGGGGTTAATTGATATGATCTACCTAAAAAAACATGGAGCAAAATGGTATGTAGGTCGCCGCAGAGCTCAACCCAGATTTGGTTTAAATCAAGGGGTTAAGATGGTGATCAACCACCATTGATGGTCTTAGAACTATGCCCACGGTCTCTGAACCATTGCAGATGATGTTACCCCGCGATGGGGCGTTCTCAGCAATAACTACGCCGATCTTATCAATATCGATCTGACCAGGGGCGATCCTACCGAAAAATGGCCAATCAGCCTATGGTCAGGTCCAAACACCGTCGGTGGTCGATATGGATTTCGTCTAGTCTGATGGAATCTGTCCGGTCTGACCAAAGTGTTGTCGAAAGAATTCGTCCGATAATCGAGCTGATCAGGCGTTCCGACCGGGGCGACCTGGTAAAAAGCCCGACCGGTGATATGGATATGGGATCGGTCGGACGAGCTGGTAAAACAGCTATGTATCTAGTGTTGCTATCTATCCTCCTGTTCCAACACTTTTCGTCACTATAACAAATTGCATTAAAGATACCGCTACAGACCAATCAAGCATTATAGGACATCTTAAGTGGACATGGCGAGCCAAATTCGACTATCGGTTATGACATCTACTAGAAGTGTTATTGCAGTCTTGAGTGGAGAAGGATACATTTGTTATTCCCACGGAGGTAAACGTCTCAAGCATGGTATCGACTGGCTCAATCGAACAAGTAGAAGAACCTTGTTATTTTGGATTGCATTCAATTCAACAATCTGTTCCGCCTCAGAGATTCGCTGGCTGACGTCACAATTCTATCGATAGATGTTCGATACAAAGGGTGTCTTGATCTTGCGATATCTTGCCAAGGCAGGGCAGAATTTATTCAAGATACCGAGTTACATCTCCGGTCACTGGTTGCAGGTCCGGCAACTCGTTCGCCGATCCCATACAAACATATTGTAGATAACATTCCGTAGCCGGTGTTAAGCAGCTGATCCTCAAAATCACCTCATACTGGTTGAGCAATAGATCTAGGGTCAGGAATAATCAAGACGGGACCCGCTTATCTGCAAGCAAAAACACCCGTCATCTCTTGTCAATCGTGCTCCGGTATTTCCTTTCTCGAGATGGTACAATAATGCACTTCGTGCTTCCATTAAATGACAAGTATCGATTCAAAAAATGGAGGAGATAGTAGCACCAGATCAGTGACGCAGCTTCGGAATCCGTTAGACAACATGAAACTCAAGTCTAAATACAAAAAGATGGATGCCAAGATCTCGTATATTGGTCGTCGTACTAAGTTATCACTCTACAGTCAAGCCTTTCAGCGTGGGAGTACCGCAATCCACGAACCCTTAGTCGTCTGCCGCACTCGCGGGTGGTATACCTTCACTTGAATTTTTTTAGCTGCGAAGGAAGATGTGGCATTTGATATAGATCAAGCAAAATTGGCCGTATCTCGCGCGCGGAGATATATTCATCGAGTATAATCGACGAACCATCAACGAGCCACTTCCTTACAAGCGCACTCGGCTTGTGCTGGCTGATGCTGTGGACAACTCAACAGCCAGTCCACTCTTGTGCTTTGTCCTGTTGCAGCACAAGTGCTCCTATCGTACCACCTCTGATATTTTGAAGTGTGCGGCGTGTTAGACGGCTGCATCGCAGCTTTCAGTTTTGGTGACGTCAATTGAAGTGACGATGAAGTCAATGCTGAAGCTTTCCACAATTCACCGCTCTACCTTTTTTTCAGCCGTTCCCAAACCTAGAGTTACTCATTACTGGCTTAACTGCAAGCCCAGCAGTTTAACTTTAACGACGAGCAAGTACTAATTGCGCGATGTCTTTGTGCGGAGTATGTTGCAAACTTTGAGCCGTGCAACATCGCCCAAGCTTGCCATGTTGTCGCTCAACTTCTGCTACAGCGAAGGGATGACGGACTATATCATGAAGCAAGCTGCGAATGTGCTAGCTGGTCTGTCCAGCAATTTTCTGAGATTGCAGTTACACTTAATTTGATACCTTTCACCATTGGTGTGGCACGCGAGGGATCATTAGGAGTATAGTTAACTGCAGCTTAGCGTAATGGCGTTACTGCAATTTTATGAAAACAATAAACAGTTTATAACGGCACGTTTCTTAGATCCTGTTGTCGTAGTGGTCGCCATTCATTTTCCAAAGTTTACGATACTGAGTGGAAAGAGGAAGAACCGTGCGAGAGTTTACGGATGATGAAAACGGCGGGAATGAGTCGGAAGAAGATAATCGGCATATAATAACCCAGTGGTTAGCATTTGAAGACGAAGTGGATGATATGCATGATGCCGAGAAAGAAGTTGATAGTGAGGATGTACGTCCTCGTTGCCGACCAAACACAAGGTGCAGGCCCACGAACTTAAAAATGTGTACGCCATCCTTGGCTTCCATTACGTGAAAATCCAATTCCTGGGGCTACACCCATCGATTTTAATCACCTCGCTGACGTTATTGAGTGTATCCTTCCTGTTGCTGCTGACTGTATTATGCCAACGTGCTGACTGTACTGTTGGATCCGACTTGCGGGCCCCCAGGCCAAATTCAGGTCTGGAAATTGAGTAATCATTATGAGAATTTTTATATATCGTGTACACACTTTCAGTATATTGCCGCCTGTTAAGTATCGGGATATCAGATATTCAGTTGCGACCACACTGCTAGAAGCATCAGCAACCGTAGGCGGTTACAGGTAGCAAGATAACCTAAAGAAGAAAAGACGAAAAAGAAGAAAAAGACACCCAAGACGCGGGCGTCTACGGCAGGGCTGTTAAGGAAGTACATATACCGCAGGGAGGTTATGTGTAATTACATAATGAAAGGAATAAAAGACGCCCAAGACCGGGCGTCTACGACAGGGCCGTTAAGGAGGCGCAGACGCAGGGCGGTTACGAAGTTAAAGGTAACCTCAACATATATATATAGGAGTTTGTATACGTATATCTTTGTATTAACTAACATCTAATATAAATAAGGCGTGAAGGGTGAGGTGACAGTTGACAATCTCACAGGTGGAGCGCAGTGAGCTATTTACAGTAGTGTGCAGGGCACCAACATAACCACCTCACCCTGAGTTCCAGGGCTCAATCGGGTCTCTGACTTCTTCTGCCGTAATGCATAAGTCGACCAAAGTGCATGTTTAGAAATTGTACCAGGGCTGGTAAAAACCTATATTTCTTAACCGGAAAGTAGGTTTGAATAAACCTGAAAAAAACTAGATTGTGCAGTTTGCACAGCCCACACGTTAGGGCAAGCTTGACTCCGCCTTAAAAAGAAAAAATGATCCAATTTTACGAGAATTCTATCTTACTATTGCTTACTGTGTTATTGGTAATAAATGGTCGACCGATAAGATCTCTGCAATTGAGTCTTGAAAATTTACGAGGTTGAAATTCTGATATCTGATGACTCAACGATTAAAACCTACTTTTGCCAGCGCATTTAAATTTTAGGTTTAATTCCAAACCTGATAAAAACTTTGGGGAAATCGCTAATCGGTACCCTAAATTAGCCATCAATTACTAATCAGTACCCTGTTTACATAATTATTGCTAATCACTGATTAGTAATCAGTACCCAGACCCGCTCTTTTTGCCATCAGCCTTGCTAATCGGTACCCGAAAGATAGAAATGAACTATTTCACGAGCCTCCTTGCTGTCTTAACGCTGCTCGCTTATTCTGCATTAAACACGACAAGTGCTTTGTTGCGCAAAATGTCGGATTATCAAGATAAGTAGCATTGAAACGATTGATTATCATCCTTCCCACCGTACATGAGACATCAAAGCAAAATCGATCGTTCATGTAACAGCTACACCATATTTTTTATTCGTAGCAACATAATTTAGCTGCTGTTGACTCCATGCTTAAAGCGACCGGGTTTCACTATCCACACATTGCACGTATCTCCAAACTTTTGGCGGAGTAGTTCCGCCACCGATTCGTAAAAGATAGTTGCAATAATTAGTAAAGGTCCAATCATCCTTAAAAAAGCAGCAATTAGTACAAACAATGTCATGTTAGAGTTGTACACAAATCGCTGTGTACATAGCCTCATTGAAATCTTAGATATCCCCAAGGAAAAAAATACGTCGTAAG
>MIQA02002734.1:0-13057 GCA_001887855.2 Sclerospora graminicola | reverse complement strand
TAGCTTTAGCAATTGTGCGGAGATTCGGGGACCTATCAGGCCTGCATATCCAACCAGCCAAAAGTCATTTTCTCTTCCTAAATGGGGAATTTGTACCAAAAAAGTGGTACACCTTACCGGTAATACCGGAAGGAGAAACCATTCGATATTTAAGTTATCATTTTGGATGGGCGAATCTACGCAGTATAAATTGGGCACTCAGAATTCAAGGCATCAAAAGACGTCTGGCAACAGCAACAGAATGTGGTACGGCATTTATGGAGAGAGTGCAACTATTTAATGTTATTGCGATCCCGTCTATGCTATTTACAGCTCGGGTGTTTGATCCGTTCGGGGAAGTATTACAAGAATTAGTCCATATTCATAAGGCATTTCTTTGGAGAAACAGCACCATCGCCGAGAAAGAACGGCATAAGATATCACCGACCTTACTCTTTACGCCGCACGCTGCAGGAGGAGTAGGCTTAATTTCGATACCGGTTGCTTTACAGGTCCAACGATTAAAATTGACTCACCAATGGTTGATAGCTGCGAGAGACACCTACCAACGAGCGTGGTTAGACCTACACGGGATTGGCTCCGGTTGTTCAGCAGGACCATGGATCTCACCTAGAAAAGGTTATAAAGTTTGTCAAGCAGGGAAGCCTGTACGCAAAACCACAACCAGGACTATTGGACGAACTATGATGGAATGGCTTGGACCGGACTCGGACCAGAACGAAAAGTTGCAGCTGTATACTCAAACGATTTTACCGAAGGTGATACGCGACATGGAAAATAGTCTGGCAGTGAAAAGTCAAGGATTATGCCACTCGGATGTTATCACTATAACGATTGATATTGATGAGTATCCTTATCACGACTTGCTCCCAGGCTCCATGCTGCCTTTCTGGGGAACATATCAGTGGAGCTCTAACCCGTGGATACAAGAGGTGCAAGCGAATGTACTTGTTCCACGGAAATATGAGCGAATCCCAATAATGGCTATCAGAGATTTAGGTATAACCAGACTAACGAAAACAATGTTTACGTGGCAGGTTACTGGAATAAGTGAAAAATCCCATACGTACGCCAAAATAGGACGATGACTCTGTGCTATAATTCTAGCTTCACCGAGAGTGGAAATTGGTCAAACGATTGGAGTCAGACCACCAATCCAACTGGATAGAGGACCGGCCTGTCTACAATCTTTCGAGTGGTCACTTATATCTCCTGGCAAAGTTAGAGGAATGGCAAAGAACAGTGACGATTCATGCATACTTACACAACAAGCGGATGGCATAATATCGAGAGTGATCTCGAGTACACTACAGGACATGGATGATATATCCTCAACTCAGGATGATTATGTAGTATTGAAACCCCATCCGGATTTGCATCTGATCGGATGGTCAGTCGAAGATTCGACGCCGATACGAAAGATATGGTATCAATTAAGACGATGTTTCCGGAAACTGTATTTTCACGGGATAGCACCCCAATTACCAAAGGTGCTACAGAAGTGGAAGACCAAATGCACGACCAGTTCCTGGTGGACTGGCTTACAAGATGTGGGGTTGAATAAGGTATGGGGACATGATAATATGCTGACAAATTATCAGGTTTGGGTGCACTTTAGGGCGGTAACTATGCAGTTAAATACTTTTCATATTCGGACAACCTCGGATCGCAGTTGCGAACTAGATCGAACCTGCACATCCACAAGGACGGATATAAGTCACATCCTCTGGGAATGTAAACGAGCGAAAGCTTTCTGACGTCGGCTGATCCAGCAATGGCGAGGAGTCATTCTAACTGATAGGGAGTTATCTCTATTCGAAACAGCGGTGGTGTCCCGAAAGGCGCCCCCAATTGGATCAAGAATAAAGGAGGCAATGATGCATCAACATGGGTGGTACGATGAAACATACACAGCGGTATTTCAGAGATTATGGAATGACCTGTGCGGGATCGGTGTTGCGTGGCTATGGCAGCTTCGGAACCAAACGATCTTCAAGGCATACTGAGAGATGCGTTTGACCATCTCGAGACTATATGGAACAACTGCAAAATCCAAGTCGCAGCAGTAGCAGAATATGAAGCACGATCATACTCAACTCGGGAAGACGGTATCAGACTACGTATAAGTTCACAGTGCGTCTTCGAGTATCTTCCAGCACCAGATATCCATTTCCCAAGCGTCGACCAAGATCAAGTGTATGTGATACGTGAAAGTACCACACCCAATAAGTCTGAGCCTAGATTACATTCTAGAATGCATATGTTTATAGTAGCTAATAGTTAAGACTAATTAGAACTACATTTTACTACATACGTATTTAACGTATTTTTTTTCTTTTCGTGCTAGATAGACAGGAATCGACTGTAAGGTTTGAAGTGTAAACCCATTCTACACCCTAAACTAGCGTAGAAATAGCTTTTATAGAGTATTAAGCCCAAGTATTACAAGAGGTAAGATGAAATGATAAACACATACGTATGTGTTTATCATTTCAGTAGTAAAATGTAGTCCAATTAGTCTTAACTATTAGCTACTATAAACATGTCTAGTCTAGAATGTAACCTAGGCTCAGGCTTATCTGGTGAGCTAACCATTCTGGGTGGATATCTGTGGTCTTGGGTGTTGTTACGATTACTGGGTCCGGTGCTGGTAATTGGGTAAAGATGCACTGTGAACTGATTTTCAGTCGGATCCCTTCTTCTCGTAACGCATGAACTTTTTCATATTCAGCGACAGCTTCGACTTGAGCTCGAACTTGATTCCATATAAATTCCAAATGTTCCTGCGCCTCTTTCAAGATACCTTGAAAAATGGTTTGATTCCGCAACTACCATAGCCACGCCATCCCCATTCCACAGATACCCTTCCAGAGTCTCTGGAAAACATCGGTATACGTATCGTCATACCAACCATACTGCCTCATCATCGCCTTCTTGATCCCACTTCCCACTGGTAGGGCGCTTCTTGTCACAATTGCCGTTCGAAAACCAACCAAACTTGTATCCGATAAAGTTATTCCACGCCAATGTTGCAAAACTCGTCTCCAAAGTGCTTGGGCTCGCGGGCATTCCCACAAGATATGGTATGTATCCGTTCGATTACTCGTGCAACCTTTATCCAGAACACAGCGCTTATCCGTTAGGCTCCTGGCGTAGAAGATGTTCTGTTGCATTGTTGTAACCCGATATTGCACCCACACTTGATAATTCGTCAGTAAGTTGTTGTGTTCCCATACTTGATCTGGGTCTACATCCTGTATTTCGTTCCACCACTCACTCGAAGTACCTGTCTTTTTCCACTTCGCCAATATTGGCTGTAATTGAGGCGCAACTCTATGATAGTAAAGTTTTCGAAATGACCGCCTGAAGTTTGCCCAAATCCTTCGTATCGGTGTGGTTTCCTCTATCTCCCAGCCGATAAGATGAATATCTGAGTGTGGATGAAACACTACATACGTACCTACGATATCTCCCTGCTCATAAGTGCTACTCATGGTGTTGGATACTACTTCCCATATGATACCGTCTGCTTTCTGCGTTAACCACACCGTTTCTGCTTCACTCTTACCCTGTCCGCGCATTGTGCCTGGTCTTACAAGTGTCCACTCATGCTACTCCAAACATCTTGGGCCTCTGCAAAGAGTTATCGGCGGCCGTGTGGTGTAGTCGCTCTCAGAAAATCTTCCTGAGACGCGAACACCCACGGGGGTCCCAGACGACTGACTATCGGAGGGGGTACTCCGTCCATCCGAGTCATGATCCGATCCGGCATTCGGCCGGCTAGATCGGTCACTTCCATCCGCTTGATCGTGACTGCTCGGATGTTGCATGTTGAAAGCTCACCTTGTGTACCCGTCAGTACTGGGTGGTTAGCTCTCCTGGTGGACCCTAGGGCGAAAAGTGTAAACCCGTCCAATAGGGAGATGAGGGTTAGGACTAGGGGTAGCTCCTGGGCGGAAATCGTCACGGGGGAGCTCGTCTGGCAATACACTTGGAGTTTGTATAGTGCCGGCTGGGCGGAGAATAGTCGATCGGCCAGCTAAACCAATAAGACACTTGAAGTTTGTATGGTTCCGGCTGGACCGAGAATAATCAATCGGCCAGCTAAACCAATAACAATGAAGGGCGAATCCAAATGTGTATGTGAGGCAGATACAACTCCACACTCTTCCACAGAAGGCCAAAATGTCACCACTTCCCAATACTTAATACCGTGTTCAAAACACGGGCGACTTGAGGTGAGTATACGAAGTCGCCGCGACTCCCGGTCAGGGGACTTCCGGTGGGTTAACTTAACCTTCCCCGGGCAAACCAATAACAGCAAGAGGGGACCTTGTTAGCCCTCTGCCGTGAACCAATGAAAGCGACTTGTGTCTAGGGAAGCGAAACGTATACCGATTTATCCTATATCCAATACTCCCTTTGTGTAACCTACCTCAAATAACACGGCTGACCAGTCATGTACCTTACCCAACGCAACCCGGCTAACTCCGATTTGTGTACCCGCCCGGCCGGTACACCAACCCCCAATGGTACCAACCCGGCCGGTACACCGAACCCATCTGGTACCAGTCCGAATGGTACATTGTACCCGACCGGCTCGGCCGGATAGCCACCCATCCGCGCCCCTCGGCCGCTGGCACTAGCAATTCCTTGGCGGCTTCTCATCTGATCCGGGTGCCTCCTTCGTCCACTAGAACAATCATCTTCCATCGGGCCCTTTCACTCAATCCTTACAAACAATCCGCTGCCTCGGCCGTCCGCCATCCGCGCCTCGGCCGTCAAACATCCGTGGTCCTCCTGTCTGCTCAGCCCGCCTGTTCGACTATCCACGCCCCTTGTCAGGTCCGCCGGTCCGATTTCCAGCCTGGCGCCGCCTGGCCGCTTGTAGACTTCCTCGGCGGCGACTATCCGGTGCCCACGCCCTTGGTCCGTATTTCCGCCAACCAGAATGCGCCCTTTGGAAAGTACTTTGCATTATTTCATAAGTTGCTTCACCACAGCCGCCCCTGAGTCGCGTCACGGCCGCACAACGGTTGGGACACGATCTCACTCGAACTCACTTGACCTGATACCGCTCATCCATACCTCGCTTTGGTACGTCACCCCACTAATTTATAACATTTCCATGAACCCGGTCGGTCTCCGTACCGGCTAGCAAGCATGTCCACCAATGCTGACATTATCTTGGTTCACCTCCAGTCTTGCAAATTGACAAGGCCAACGTCTGCCGTCTCGTTCTCGTGGACGACGACTCGCCTGCCAGCGGGGTGGAGATCGCAAAACCGCCGAAATCGTCCCGCACTCCCGATCTGGTGCTGTCGACCGCCGACGCCGAGGCTGCGCTCCGCGTCCACGGCCAAGCCTGCGGCGACCGAGACAGATTGAAGGCCGTCGTCTCTTCCCTTCGGGCGGAGCTTCGATCCTGTCAGGACAACTATGAAGCTCTGTCTCAGAGCTTCAAAACTTCTTGCGCGATGCTGGACCGCTTGAACCCCCGGGTCGCCGAGCTGAAACTCAGTCGCAAAACAGCGGAGGATGAGGAGTGTATTCGGCAAAGAATGACAGCCAACGCGCCATTCTTTGAAAGATGTGTGGTGAATTCACGGCCGTGCGTAACGACGCATGGTCCGTGTAAACCACAAACGGTCTATCTCCTAAGAGATATATCCGAAATTTTGCCAGTGAATATTTCATGGCAAAGTTCCTTGTCATGCACTGGATAGTTGCGCTCGGCTGGGCGCAACTGACGCGATTGATAGAAAATCACGCGATCACGATCATCGTGATCGCGCTGCATCAAGGCGTAGCCGATGGCGAAATCGCTCGCGTCGCAAACGACGTGAAACGGTCGCTCGTTATCGGGTATTGCCAAGACGGGAGCTTCAGTCAAGCTACGCTTGACTGCATCAAATGCATCTTGGCACTGGGTATCCCAGTGCCATTCGACATCTTTCTTAAGTAATTGAGAAAGAGGTCGGATTTAACCGGCATAATTGCACGAATATTTGTGCAAGTATGTCGCCAACCCAAGAGACTTTCGAAGTTCCTGGACGTTGTTTGGCGTAGGCCATTCAACAATCACCCTGATCTTTTCTGGATCAGGGCGCACTCCGATCTTGCCTACGAAGCAGCCAAGAACGGGTATCTCAGGTGCACCAAAGGTGCACTTCTTCAAGTTTGCATAGAGCTTGTGCTTGCGCATAAGCTCTAACACCTGACGTAGATGTTCTTTATGAGCATCTACATCAATCTTACCATGTTCAGCCCCATTATGGATGAACACGTCGTCAAAATAGCTCGGTGCGAATTCTCGCACTGGACGCAATAGATGTGTGACGCATCTATTGAAAGTGACAGGGGCATTTCGAAGCCCCTGCGGCATAACAAGCCACTCCTAAAGCATACCGCTTGGAGTGCTTACAGCCGTGAGAGAGATATCCTTCTCACGCATGAGGATTTGGTAGAAACCATCCCTTAAATCGAGAGCACTGAAAACGGTGCTCCCGCTCATGTCATCGATGATAACATCTTTCCGCTGTATCGGCGTCTGCGCCGGTACCGTGGCTGCGTTCAGCTTATTGAAAGCATGAACGATTCTCCACCCACCAGTGGATTTCTTCACACAGAAGGTGGGACTGGAGTGCGGTGACGTAGACTCCCGCACATGTCCCGCCTTACGACGAGTTTCATAGAACTCGTCGATAGCTTTGACTTGGTCAGGCGGCAATGGTCATTGCCCCCTTATCTTTAGGGAGCTCGCAAGGTACTTCTTCTGGGAGTACGTCAGCGTATTCCCAAAGTACCTCATAGTACGGAGAAGTCGCCTTAAGCGACTCCCAGCTCTGCGCTTCAAAGCGCTGAACTTTGGTTTGCTCATTGGGAACGAGTTCGTTCCCAATGCCTTCTAATTGCAAAGTGGATATTCGTTCACGAATATCCACAACCTCATCAGATGCGGCAATGACGCAGATCTGTTCGATCTGATCATTGCGCAAGTTCTTTACGAACTTCTTCCAGCTCAAGGCTGGAAGGGTCATTACCTATGAACTTAAGTTCGGAGGGTTGTAAAGTGTGAGAGACTGGGTAGCCAATCCAGTCTCTGTCTGCGAAAGACGTTGATCGTCTCGACGGACACAGCTGCGAGATCAGACGCACTCGTCTGATCTGTTGCACGTTGGTCATCACTCGTGCACAAGGCCTTCTCCTCATGGTGACCACTGTCTACCCTGGTGCTCATGCATTCACGACTGCTCTCAGTCGTGAGTTCTTTATTTTCGACACGGAAGTCATTTGCTTCCGTGACGGTTTCATTCTTTTCACGGTGGGTGTTTCCCACCGTGTGTATATTCCCTCTACCACGACCGTCATCGAACGTAGTAGTAACTTCAACACGGGAGTGTTTTTCACCCGTGCTTCACACATTACTGACACGCAACGACTCGTTCGTTGCGTGTGTAAGTCCCTCTGGACTATGGTCAGCGGGTGTACCATCCGCTGACCTAGTCGGATCAGATCTGGTGGTGCCATCGCTACCCACCAGACTGTCTGACTCTGCGGTTGTATCATTAGATACAGCTGGTTTACTCACAGGGTGATCAGATCCTGTGAGACCACCACAGTCGATCGACAGGTTAACCCAGTCGATCGTTGGTTGATGCTTGGACATCCAAGGGATGCCCAAGATTACATCGAACTTGTCGTCAAGATCGAGGACGATGTATTCGTCCTCGAACGACAGTTCGTCTAGCTCGAAGCGTGTGCGAATCACGCGCTTTGGAATAGTCACGGTTGCACCTGTTGCTAACCGGACTGACAACATGCTTTGTGGAGATTGAATCTCCACGAAGTTCAACGATGTTAGAACCTCAGTTCTAACGAAATTGTTTGACGCTACTGTTTCAAACAGAGCACGCATGGGGACATCGTTTCCGTGCGGCTTAACCTCCAGGGTGATAAGAGGTTTCTCTTCATCCTGCACATGTTGACAGGACGTAGTCCCGTCTGGGGCTATTATCCTCACATGCCCGATGTCGGCATGTGAGATAACCCGTCCAGTAGGGCGCCCCGCCCCTACTGGTTGTTGACGTTTTTTGCATCAACAGAGGGTTGCCCCTGTTGATGTCGCTTACCAGCGGACTGTCCAGTCCGCTGACTGCGTGGCGCTGGACGCGGCGCCATGCATTAATGGGCGTAATGGCCCATCTCCGCGCATCTATTGCAGCGAAGAAACTTCTTGTTTTTCGGTCGCCTCGGTGTCGAGGCAACTGCAACCGATAGGTCCATCGTTTGAGGACCTCCTCCGCCCGCGCCCTGGCGCGGGTGTTGGTCTGGACGAAGTGTGAACTTCGTCTCGATGGGAAGTTGTTAGTATTAACATGCTGCATTGGCAGCATGTTAAAGTCGAAAGGCGCTTGCGCTTTTCGACTAACCCCAGCATGCGCTGCTAATTGGCGCATGCTGAATTCCTCCCGGATGCTTTGGTTAATAGCATCCCTCGGAGTCATTGGGGGAACCCGATAAAGACTTTGTTTGATGGGACCGCCATTCAGTCCCTTCATGAAGCCATTGACCTGCATGGCAGGAGGCACCGGCTCGTATACAATATTTGATAACAAATATTGTATCTTCTGAGCGTACGCATGTAGGCTCTGCTTGCCTTGCCTGAGTTCCATGAACTCTTCACGGCAACTAAGCTCCATTTCTGGAACTTCGAAGTTGAGCTTCAGCTCAGCTTTTAAATCCTGATACGTCAGGAACGCAGATCCATCAGTGGATCTACGGCTCATCGCCCATGCCCTGGCGCGACCGCCTAGGCATGTGGTGGCGAAATAAGCTTGTGAACGCGGGTCCACAATCTTTTGCGCAGAAAGAGCATCCTCCACCTCTGCGAACCACCTACGAAGGGGTTCACCCCCTTCGCCAGTAAAGGGCGGAATCCGCGCCTTTACCACTTCAACGCTCGCACTAGGTGCGGGCGCTGCTGTTGCTGCTGATGTTTGGGAGCGCAATATTGCGTTGCGCACCTGAGGATCAACATACATCCTCTTGAAACGGGTAACCATCTCTAAGGCATCCTCCGGGGTTTTACTTCGGGCCCTATGGTCCGAATCATCTCAATCACAGTGGTCACAGCACTCTGTGACCAGTTAGGGAAGTTTTCCCTAACTAAATCTTGCGCGAGCTGACGCTCACGCTCACGTTCACTGGCTGTTGCCATGAAAGCCAGCGGCTCTTAAACCTTCGTTCCGCTAGTTAACAAGCGGAACGCGTCAACAGTGGTCGTTTAGACGGACCACAAAGTGCTACCAGGTGTAACAGGGCAACTGTTACGCGGCTTACACTGTTAAATTGCAGTGAGGAAGCGTGCAATTGAGTAGGACCAAATGTAAATTTGGTCCTCCTTAGTTTACCTTAGATAAACTTTAACAAAGACTAATTAATTTATTAATCACTCTCTTAAGTGTATATATATTAATATATATAACTTAAGGTTACTTGTGGGATAGAAGGTAAGTTTAAGAGTGAATATATTATGAGTGGTTTAGAGTTAATAACTATAATTAAATCTAAACTAATCATACAAACATGTAGTATAAAGCTGATCAGAATGATATCTTTATCATTATATTACTTGTTAGATTCGATAATTGTATCAGAATCTGCTCTCAAGGTGGATTATAACAACATATAATCCAATATTTGCGTTTCAGACACTAAGTCTGAAATTGAACAGTGATATTTCAACTTAAATATCACTCATGTAATGGCACCCCATTACATTAGCTCTTAACCACTCATAAATATATTCACTCTTAAACTTACCTTCATCCAGACACAATGCTTAGATATATATATCTAAGGGACTATTTAATTTTTCAAATAGTCTGCACTAAAGTTTATCTTTCTAAAACTATACAGAACCAAATTACATTTGGTTCTAACCAATTGCACGCTTCCTCACTTGCAATTAAACAGTGTGTGCCTGTAACAGCTAGCCTGTTACATTCAGGGGTTTTGTCCCTGAGAGGTCGTTCGACCCCGACCCTTCCTTGACCGGACCAGTGGGTCTACCTACTTGTTGATCCTTCGAGGACTCAATTGGTGTACTCTTAGGGTGGGAACACGTGTCATCCGTTGAATGATTTTTACTTTTTACTTCCTCATTGGAGTCCGTACCGGTATTGGCTATGGCCTCTGTGGACCGTACAACAGTAGAGGGGGAGGTTGAAATCTGTAACAGGCTAGCTGTTACTGGCTTACACTGTAAAATTGCAGTGAGGAAGCGTGCAATTTAATAGGACCAAATGTAAATTGGTCCTCCTTAGTTTACTTAGATAAACTTTAGGGTAGACTAATTAATTAATCAATTATTCTCTTAAGTTATATGTATATATTAATATATATAAACCTATGGCCACGTGTCTACATAAAGGTAAGTTTAAGAGTGAATATATTTTGAGTGGTTTAGAGTTGATAACTATAACTAAATCTAAACTAATCCAAACATGTAGAATAAAGCTGGTCTGAATGATATTTTTATCATTAGATTACTTCTTAGAATCGATAATGATATCAGAATCTGTTCTCAAAGTGGATTATAATAACTTATAATCCAATATTCGCAGTTCACACATTAAGTCTGAAATTGAACTGTGATATTTCAACTTAAATATCACTTATGGAATGGCACCCCATTACATCACCCCCCACTCAAGGTGGTTGGCCAATAATATAACGTAATATAGGCCAATCGAATGGTGGCACTTGTTGGTATTAACGATATTCTGTTATAACACATTATCGACCATAAGAACTAATGGTCGGGAAACGCGGCGGCGATCTTAAGGGCGCTAGCGATAGTGCTATCGCAGCTTCCACCTCTGCATCACATGCAGAGGTGCCAAC
Source organism: Sclerospora graminicola (assembly GCA_001887855.2). NCBI lineage: Eukaryota > Oomycota > Peronosporomycetes > Peronosporales > Peronosporaceae > Sclerospora > Sclerospora graminicola. The sequence goes on along the minus strand of MIQA02002734.1, from coordinate 2,149 downwards.
ATCGAATGCCGACGCTACTAATGTAGCGTCGAAGAGTAAGCCGAGAGACCCATTATCTCTCGTAGTAGACGCTGCGGAAGCAGTGTCTAAAAGAGGGCGGGAAGATGTCAATAATGCAACATCTTCCGCACCTTCACCTGCCATAGGGCGGGTGGCCAAGAAGAAGCACAATGCTATCTTCGGAGAGTCATCTGACTCCGAAGAAAAGGGCGAGGACGTCACCGTCCTCGACAACGAATCGAGCGAGCGTAAGTCCGCTAAAATTGCTTCGCCGTTTAGTGATGGCGAAGTGGGGTCTGACGCCGTCGATTAAGACAGCGACAATTCCATCATACGGTGGTATGAGGAGCGTAGGGCTCCTCCTGGTCCTCGTCACTTGCCTGGCCGTGACGACGACGACTTTGAGGTGGCAGGTGGTGCTCCCCCTGCCAAGAAACAACGCGCAGAAGCGGCTTACGCTGCTTCTGATTCACCATGTGGTACGGAACGTCATGTTCCGTACAAAGTGGGGTTTTGGACCCAGCATGGACGCTTGTGCCCGAAAGTGGTGGGCACACCAAGCGCGATTGTCTATACCCATTGTTTGACATTAACGCGCTTGTCGATTGCGAAGACCTTCGCAATCATAACTTTGATCGAAGTACCGACGAAAGGCATCCGTACTTTATCGACCTTTTCTATCAGGCTCGTTATTATACGAACCGGAAAGGGCCGCGCAAGAACAGGGACGATAAAGGCGCCCTGACGCAAAGTTGGAATGCCTTTGTTGAAAACTACAACAAAGGTCCCGACGAATACGTGAATAAAATTCACGTAAACCGAGAGCGCTTATTAAAGCACTCACGCTCAGGTAAAATGGAGTTTATTCCATTTTACCTGCATTAAAGAAAAAATTCCTTGCGGAATTCCTTCTCACATGGTTTGCCCTTGTTGTCCCAAGGGAGCTCCTCGGTACCCGCTAATTTTAAGAGCCTCATTGATGCTTTGCAGCCATCAACACCTAGTGTTGATACTTCTTACGAGTTTGAGGAGTAGTATCTCAAACTCCTTGACCAGGAGGTCAGGGGCATCCGCCCTCAGCACCTCATTCGGTTCCCAAGAGTCAAACAAACCCTTGGGAATACCCCAACCAACGTACAAAGTATTGCCCCTTCTTGTAGGGAACCGAGCGCGTCGATAGCAAGCGCTCGAGAATATAACGCTTATTCCCCTGATTATCAATCAGGGGCGGCGGGGGTTGGAAATTCCCTCGGCATTGTTGTTGCGGAGCATGGTTCACAGCTCCGCAAGCTCGAGAGGCACTGTAACAGCCTGAGCGCCGATATGGCGCACACGATGAGGACTTATCGTTCTCATCGCGACAAGATCCGCGACACATTGAGCGCTCATCTCACAATGCAGCAGAAGAATGATCTTCTGCTGGTCGACATTGATCGACTAAAGTCAGAGATGGAAACTCTCCGGACTTCTCACAATCGGTTGGAGACCGATTACAAGTCTCTCTTGGGAGACTTGAAGAAGCACGGCATTCGCCGTGGGGATGCGTCTCGTCCAAAGACGTAGACGATTGATACGGCTTGAGCCTCCCAACGTAAAACGTTGGGTGAAGGCGCATGGCCGCGGGAATGTCTAGTGTATAGGCATTCCCCTTTACGCTTGGACCTTGAAAGGTCCAATGAACTTAGGGAGCAACTTCCGTTTAGGGAAGTTGCTGATTGCATGTATAGGCAAATTAGTTGTAGATAACAATACTAATTCACCTTTTTGAAAGGAATTTGTGTTTTTCCTTCCACTTCTATCTGCATTCTGTTTCTGCTTATCAAAAGCAGAGGCAAGTGCATCTTTCACATAGCGTGTTACAGCTTGGCGCTGTAATACAAATTCATCTACTGCTTTATTAGCAGTAGATGGGTTATTTTCATTGTCTGCAGCCATTGCTGCAGACACATATTCCGCGTAAGCAGCTTCAGTATCTGAAGCTGCTTGAGTTTCTACTGTGCTAACAGTAGAAGACTTGTCAGTCTCTTCGCATGTTGCGGTTGCAACTTGCGCATCGACTCGCTCGAAATTTGAGCGGGTCCCTCCCCACTTAGATTTGGCGTACCGCCAAGTAAAGCCGGGGTTCGTGGATGCCTTAAGGCATTCACGT
>MIQA02002729.1:0-36566 GCA_001887855.2 Sclerospora graminicola | reverse complement strand
GTTTTGGATCCAGGATTGTTGGACGGATTGGCGGAGATGAACAAGCTGTCGGAGATAATCAAACCGGCTGCTAGATACGAGAACCACCCGCCCGAATCCAGCCGTCCTGTAGAAGAGGAATATGGCGACCGGGATTGGGAACAGGGCGTTCAGACCCGACCGGACCAAGGGATGCCCTGCGGCAACAAAAGGTCCCTCTAGGCGGACCCCTAAGCCGGCTGGACGGGACTAACCACGGTTAGCAGTCAAAGTAAATACTTGGAGTGAAGATGAAAGAAGCACGGATGGATATATTGAAAGGGAAATGAAGGAAACGAAAGAATTAAACTAAGCCCGATTGTTCATCCCTATGGACGATTGTTGTACTTGCCGCGGAGCCGAGCCACTCGAAGTCCAGGGTGGTCGGAGGGGCGTTTGCGGTACTGATTACGCCAAGGATCTTGCTGGTCAATTGCCTCCAGAGATTCGGAAAGGGAGGTAGTCTGATCCCGCGCGCCCAGGCCTGGGTACCACGTTCCCCCCTCCGCTGCATTTCTGCACCTACGGCTCGGTAGACGGAGCATGAACGGGAAGAAAAACAGGTCCAAGTCGCAGTTACCATCCCGGATACCCTCCATGATAAACGTACATAAACGGACCCACGCCTCGGAAGCTCGCCCCCGTCGATTCTTCCGGGCAGAGGAATACGTGCGGAGAGATTCGTCCACTCGCTTGTCCTCTGCAGAAATGTACAGAAAGTGGGTAGACTCCCAGATGGCCCAAGCATGAGCCACAGCGACATCCTGAAATATCGCCTTGAATTCCGTAAACCATGGGCTGGACGGAAGTCCCATATCTGGCATCTTAGTGTTCCGGATTTTCCAAGGTTTGGTCTTCATGAGTGCGTCGATGGCGCTCGACCCCATCAGGTCGGGGCGCCAGGTCGTTAATGAAGGCGTCTTGCGGGATCGAGGGAACATCCAGAGAGGCGGACGGGATAGGGAGTGAGCGAGCTGAGAACTGGAGATATCAGCGAGACTTACATTTCTCAGCTGCTCGACCTGCCAAGGTAGGATGGCGGACCGATCCGCCCCGCTGGGGAAGCGCCTGTCCGGTAACCACAGAAGCGGAAGTTTAGGAAGAGGGGGCGCAGGAGGTAGAGTGCTCCTCCGGATCTTGGGCTTGGTCGTTGGCCGGCTGGGTCGACGTTTGGGGCGTGGCCCGGCTGGAGCTGATCGCCGGTTTTTGGTCGGAGTTTTGGAGAGAGGTGCTCCTGGATCGCCCAGGTCGGGAGGAGTCAACCACTGATCAGGGATGTCCTCTTCGTTGTCTTCCACCTTCTCCTCGGCTATTCCGTTGGAACTCGGGGTACGAGCGACCTGAGCGGCCGGGGTGTCGACAGTGCCGGAAGGCAAGGAGAGATCAGACGGCTCATGCTCCCCTGAGCCAAAACCTGCTGGCGGCGGAGGTTGCAGATCGATAATCTGATCGGGTTCCATTTGATCCGTTTTTCGGCCACCGGAATTGGAGAGGCGACGACGGGTATCTGCGCGAGAGCGGGATAACGCGGCGAATATTTGCTGGTCGTCGTAATCCTTGTCTTCTTCGTCATCATCATAGATGCACGAAGGGGAGGACGGCCCCGAGTCCGAGGAAGAATCAGACGGAGGGATGATCCGGGTGCCGGATGGTGAAGCGGCTGCCGAGCAGGATGGCGACGCGGTCGCTGGGCCGGATGGCGACGCAGCTGCTGGGTCGGATGGCGACGCGGCCGCCGAGCCGGATGGCGAAGCAGCGGCCGGACCGGATTCCGAGTCCTCTTTGGAACTAGAGGATGAACTGGAAGTGAGACCAGTTCTACCTGGTGAAAGAGGAGGAGATGCGGCAGCGGACCTCCTCGCGAACAAACTGTCATCGCTGTCCGACCCAAGTTCTACTTCGCTGTCCGACTTGACCGGATGACATTGGCGCGAGGGAGAGGATTCGCTCTTCTTTCTCCGTTTGGGCGGGTCAGCACCGGCCAAGGAAAGGCTAGAACTGGCCGGACGCTTTGCGCTCCCCGATCCCACCGAGGCGGACGAGGGGTCTGAACCGGCAAGGGGCGGATTAGGGCCGGCAGGAAGTTCTGCAGGTCCTGATTCCGCTGTAGCGGGCAACTGGGATGATTTCGGTGGAGAGGTTTTCCACTGATCCACCATCCCCAGGACAGACAAGACGGACTCTCGTACATTCAAAGGAGCTTGCAAGAGAGGAGCGGCCTGGCTTCGAGTCGTTTCGAGCTGGTCTTGTCGTTCACACAACAAGGACCTAAAACGATCCTCCTTGTCCAGCATGGTAGTGCAAACACGGTCGGCCCGAGCCAGCATGGCATGGGTGTCGAAATTTTCTCGACGGGCCCGGTAGAGCTCAGACCGCAGCTCGTTGCCGGGAGGTAGTTTCCTGCAGCTGCTGCTCCAGATCAGAGATTTGGCGGAGGGCTTGAGTGTGGGACTCGCGCAGGTGGTTTCGGTTGTCCCGCACTTTATCTAACTCTTGGGACACCTGGCGGAGTCGGGCACGAAGGTGTGAGAGTTCTCGGGACATGTCAGGGATCTCGGCGGACTGCTGTTTCAGCTGTTCCAGCTGTTGGACTGCGGAGGGATAAGGACATGGAGACTGTAAGCGACTGGGTTACAACACAAGAGGAGAAGAGGCACTTACGTTGAAGTTTTGATCGGTGAACCAACTCCTGATTGGCAGTCCGGAGGGGCTCAACGACGTCTGCCAGCATGCGGAGACGGTTTCTCTCTTCCGTCAGGATGGCGACTTGGCCCTCGAGATCGGACACTTGTTTCTGCAGATCACTTGAGCCCGGAGAAGGTCTCCGAACGGCAGCTTCATCGGCCCGGCGGTTGGCAGCGGCAAGTTGTTGGACCAAGTCAGCTTGGATGTGCTCCAAGCTATCTACTTGGGCGGTCAACGCCTCCAGCCTTTTCTCCATCCCTGCCGTTTCGGAGACGGAGGCGGACGGCGCGGCGGCCCGTTGTAGGTCGTCTGTAAGCTGACCCACAATGGCCCTGAGGCGGGTTATTTCGTCCTCCGTTTTTTGACGACTGAGTTTCAACTCAGTGATTCGGGGGTTCACGCGTTCCAGCATCGCACAAGAGGTCTTGAAACTCTGCGACAGGACTTCATAGTCAGCCCGACAGGATCGAAGCTCCGCCTGAAGGGAAGAGACGGCGGCCTTCAAACTGTCCCGGTCGCCACAAGCCTGGCCGTGAACGCGGAGCGCAGTTTCAGCGTCGGCGGTCGATAACACCAGATCGGGAGTACGGGACGACTTCGGCGGTTTTGCGACTTCCACCCCGCTGGCGGGCGAGTCGTCGTCCACGAGAACGAGACGACAAACGTTGTCCTTGTCGATTTGCAAAACTGGAAAAATATCAAGATGAAGTCAAAATCTATGGACGTGCTTGCTAGTGAGGAGACCGACCGGGTTCACGAAAATCGTTATAAATTAGTGGGGCGACGTACCAAAGCGAGGCATGGATAAGCAGGATCAGATCAATTGGGTTCGGGTGAGATCGTGCCTCAACCGTTGTGCGGCCGTGACGCGACTCAGGGGCGGCTGTGGTAAAGTGACTTATGAATTAATGTGAAGTACTTTCCAGAGGGCGCATTCTGATTGGCAGAAATATGGACCAAGGGCGTGGGCGCCGGATAGCCGCCGCCGATCATGCCTACGAGCGGCCGGATGGCGCTAGGCTTGGGATCAGGCCGGACGAACGTGACAGAGGGCGTGGATAGTTGGGCTAGCGGGCTAAGCGGATGGGACGACCGCGGATGTTGGACGGCCGAGGGGCGGATTGGTGGCGGATTGTTTGGAAGGTATGAGTGAAAGGAGCCTGAAGGAAGATGAGTGTTCTAGTGGATGAAGGAGGCACCCGGATCGGATGAGAAGCTGCCAAGGAATTGCTAGCGCCAGCGGCCAGGGAGCTCGGATGGATGGCCATCCGGCCGAGCCGGCCGGGTACAATGTACCAGCCGGACTGGTACCAGCTAGGTTCGGTGTACCGGCCGGGCTGGTACCATCTGGGGTTGGTGTACCGGCCGGGTGGTTACACAAAAATCGGAGTTAACCGGGCTACTTCGGGTAAGACACATGACTGGTCAGCCGGGCTATTTGGGGTAGGTTACACAAAAGGGAGTATTGGATATAGGGATAAATCAGTATACGTTTCGCTTTCTTCGACACAAGTCGCTTTTATTGGTTCACAGCGGAGGGCTAACAAGGTCCCCTCTTGCTGCTATTGGTTTGCCCGGGGAAGGTTAAGTTAACCCACCGGAAGTCCCCTGACCGGGAGTCGCGGCGTTTCGTATACTCACCTCAAGTCGCCCGTGTTTTTAACACGGTATTAATTATTGGGAAGTGGTGACATTTTGGCCTTCTTTTGAAGAGTGTGGAGTTATGTTTGGATTCCCCTTTACATACACGTTTGGATTCACCCTTCATTATTATTGGTTTAGCTGGTCGATTGATTATTCTCGGTCCAGCCGGCAGTATACAAAGTTCAAGTGTTTTGCCCGTCGAGCTCCCCGGTGACGATTCCCGCCCAGGAGCTACCCCTAGTCCTAACCCTCATCTCCCTATTCGACGGATTTTACACTTTTCGCCCTAGGGTCCACCAAGAGAGCAAAACCAGCCAGTACTGACGGGTACACAAGGTGAGCTTTCAACATGCAACATCCGAGTAGTCACGATCAAGCGGATGGAAGTGACCGATCCCGCCGGCCGGATGCCGGATTGGATCATGACTCGGATGGACGGAGTACCCTCCGACAGTCAGTCGTCTGGCCCCCCCGTGGGTGTTCGCGTCCTCAGGAAGAATTTCTGAGAGCGACTACACCAAACTTTCTCCATTTTCGTGATACGTCCAAATCGAAACGAAACAAAACGAGAGAGCGTGAAATCAATCCAAAAAAACAATGTCACCCTTCGGTACAGGGGACTTCCACGGACAAATCGTAATTAAACGAAAACTTAGAGAACTTTCGTATGAACTTCAAATTCTTCGGTCTTGAGCCCCGTAATATTTGGGCTCATAACCAGTTAGTGTTAGAGTAAACTATAAACCGAAAGAAATAAAAAACTAGGCGGTATGCGTGTCAATGCCGTGTGCCTTAGTCTCTTTGGTTTGCGTGCGTGTGTTGACCCGGTCTGTTAGTACCGGCCGACAGGAAGTGCTCAAACGCGAAGCGTTCTACTTGTTGTCTCAATGTAAAAACTGAAAGAAAATTATTTATGTAAAATTATGTAAAGTTAAGTACCTAAATGTTACCTTATCTGAAAATTACAACAAGCAAAAATCACGGTAATTTCGGCCAACAAGAATTTTGTCAAAACTCTCATTTCACTCAAACGTCACCAAAATTCCAACAGAAGAAAAGGAAGAAACTGTTGATACAAGGCGGTGGAATCCCATAACCGATTGAATTATTGGAGCACAATCGCAAAATACCCCCACATTTTACAAATATAGAAATCGGTGTTTAAAAAAGTTTAAACAGTACGTATGTGTTGTGGTTTTATGTAGTAACGTATTTCAGCAGTTTATGACCGGAGATCGGGTACCTTAGCTTTTTGATCATAACTTTTCCCCAACAGCACATTTTGACCCGCTGTTTTCACCCCTTAAAATCTATCTTAACCAGCAGCTATATGCGATAGCGCTGACCTTATCCAATCATAATTGAGGTTGCACGGATAGAGGAAAGCGGGCATTTAGATTCGTACCTATAGAGATTATGGTCGATTTTTTTAGCTGGAAAAAATATATGGAAAGAGAATGTTCAGGTACACACATTTTTTGAATTGGCACGGTATTGACGGCCATAATCTGCTGAAAAAAATCCGACCAATCATTCAACAGTTATCTGAAATTATGACACCAAAATGGATAGTCGGCTTATTACCGGTCATAATCTAGTGTCGGTCATAAACTACTGAATTACGTTACATGTAATTTATATCTGATGTAGTAAAAAAATATTTCGCATTAAAGAAACAATTGCTCCTCTGAGTGAGGAAGACGTGCCTTTCTCGCTCCCTCCACCTCCATCCACTCTACCTGATTTCTCGTCCGCGACAGTGCAAGGCATGATATGGAAATGTTGTAGCTGGGAATACGCTACAAAGACAGAAAAGTGAAAGCTTGTCTATTGGTACGGAGGATGACGAAGAGTCGGCTGCAAAAGTAGTACATATGTTGAAAACGTAACGGCACTATATCTGGGGTCCTCATATTGTTATCTTGGCATCGTGGCGACTATGCATCCGTTGAGTGCGGAGGTGTTGTGTATTATGTGTTGTTGCTGATCGAGGTGCCATGGATTGCTCTCTTTGTTGTGCTTTCGCCGCGCTACTTGCACAACGTGTACCTTCGCAAGTTGGCAGTCAACTACAAATTTAAGAAGGGAGGCATTCGCTGGACCGAGAAAATAGTGATTTGCTTTCCCCTGGGCTGTGCAGTTGCTGGCATTGTCGCAGGCATGTTTGGTGCTGGTGGTGGCATCATTGCTGGTCCAATCTTGATTGAGATGGGTATCGTGCCTAAAGTGCCCGTCGCGACCACGACAATAATGATTATGTTCGGCTGCTGCCACAGCGAAATTCGCTGTATTTAAAATGATTGCGTGGGACTGGCCCTTGTTGCTGTGCGCTGTAGCGTTCGTGGTGACCTCGGCTTCATAAGTTGTGGTCTTAGGCTTCGTACGAAGGACAGGTCGCCAGTCCATCATTATGCTTTCCATCGCAATGGCAGTGCTAATGGGAGGTGTGATTATGACATACCAGGCTATCGAATCTACTGTCGATAATGCTGGACACCCCTTTTCTCCCGATATATGCAATTAAGTGGCAATTTTATCGAGCATAGAATGAAAAAAGTACACCAGTATACCTTCCTCCTGGTCAATGCAGAACTTTGAATAGAACACCTATCAATTACTAATATCAGTCAGTTATAACATAGTCTTTTCCGAAAAAACAGAAATCCCGACCTCTATATGACTGAGTGTAGAGGCCAAAGACCGATATAATGAGAAATAACAGTATTATTTCGTCTGTTAGTGAGGAACTGCTCAATAAATATAGAGACTGAAAAATGACATACCAAATGAACAAGGGCAAAGTAACGTTGCGAAAATTTCATTCTTGCCAATAACTTAATAATGCATGGTAGCTACTTAACCGCTTACTACTAATCATTCATTTTCTTCCTTCTAGTTACCTTTACTATTAATACTTCACTTCATCTTGTATTAATGAACTATCCTGTTCGCCGGTTGATGCTGCATCTGCTATAGTTTTTTATGAAGCCATTACTGGAGGACATTGAAGTGCTTCTTTTCATAAAAGCAGCTAAACTCGCTAGTGTTTGTAGATATCAAGCGATATCGATGCTTTATTGTATATTTTGAAAATTGTACTTCTTGTTATTTCCTCACACAAAAGGCACAGTAAAAAACTGTAATCCATGACACTGTTATACGCGATACAAGTCAGGACCAACCCGTCTCCATTGCAATATATATAAAGAGGAGATTTTAGATACAGCGATATACTGTATATTCTGTAGTAATGCAATGATCTAACGAATTAGGTGTATATTTTTATGTTAGTCTAGAACATGACGCTGTGGAGTATTCTTGGTGTTCTCTTGATTGTGATAGCTCTAGACTTTTCAGGACATTTCCTGCGCTTTTTGTGCAAATATAAGTTTTAGGGCTACCAAAAGCAAATGACGAATTGAAGCCAAATCTCATCGCAACGAACCAAGATGACTGGGTGCAATGTAACAAGTTTCAAACGTGGCGCCTAGTACCAAGTAAATTTACCGTCCCGATCGTTATTGGCATTGACAGTGTTATACCTCCATCATGCTGCTCAGGGGCCTTGGGAGGCCAAGCACGTTCCAATTCATTCCAAAAGCGAAATGCTCAGCTACTTTGTTGGGACTCCAATCAGTGGACGTAGGTCAAGCAATGGACAGATTTTTACGCCCCCCCCCGTTATCTTCGTGCGTATATACGTGCATGTACTGTCGATAGTTCATTATTTACAGTATCAAGTGGAAAATAAGTGATCGTGTCATATTTTCAAAATACACAGTTCATATCTGACGTCGCTAATGTAATGAGTCAAATGTAGACAACCATCACAGTGATAGAATCAATCTGGGTTCGTAAATGTCTCGTCACGTTCCGTGCCACTTTCGTGGCGACAACATCAAGTATTCATACATACTTGTCTCAGTTTCTGATTTCTTGCTCAGTAATTTCGAACACCTTCTGCAACGTTTGTCATCAGCAGACACCACCCCGCGAGCTCAACTCGTTTAGCCAGAATGGAAGGCTCCAGGGTCTCTCAGAAGCCTGGGGGCCTTAAAAGCGGCCTTATATTTTGCATCACCGCATATAAGCTGGTAGAATGATTCACAGTGCAGGGACAAATAATATATTGTGGTCCAGACTACATGTATTATCCCCACCTCCGGTGGGGATAATATCTCCCTAAATTTATTTTTAGGCTCAATGATGTCATGGTGGTTAGCTATTTTTTACCCATTCCAGTCTGCGAAAATGCAGAAAATTATTTTGACGTCGCTCTGAAAAATGTAACGTTTTGCAGCTTGTGCCACAAAATCTTATATTTTATCTGCCCGGCCTCGAACATTATCTGAGCGGAAATTGATTATTTTTGGAACACATTCGCTAAAACACGGATAACCAGATCTTTTCACTCGATGACTAATTTACACATAGCAAAATGCAAATAATTTCCGTTCAGCTCTCAAATTGGCAACGTCTCACTAAATAATTTTGTTATCTAATGAGTACTGCGAACCGGCTCGTGGAATCCCTTTACGTCGGCAAATTTTGGCCATCCTCTTTTGGTGCTGTCTTTAGGGTAAACAAAAATAAATTACAAGAACAAAAATAATTTGCATGTACCACAAAACCAAAACCATATGTAGTGTTTAAACACTATATATTTGTAAAATCCTCCATATTTGTAAAATGCGCGGTATTTTGCGATTGAAGTATTGTCGACTTACAGAAGTTGCTTGTCTAGAAGAATATAGCGCACAAGTGGAAGCGATGGCGAAAGGCTTTGCCATGCTCCTTCCTCGTCGTGTACTGACGTTATTGACATGGCAGGAGCTCGAACTTCTGGCTTGTGGGTCTCCGAAGATTGATTTGGAGCTATGACAACAACATACGCGACACGATGGCTACGCTGAAGATGAACCAACTATGCTGTTGTTTTGGGAAGCTTTCGCGGAATTTACCGATGCCCAACCTGTCGATTTTGTGCGTTTTGTACGATGTACCACGTGATAAAATGACCGCAGCCATTCAAACTGTCAAAAAAACAGAGGGCGAGATGCTGCTCGGAGTCTCCCAGTTGCTCATACGTGCTTTTCGATGGTCGAACTTCCACCCTACACGTCACGCGAGCTTGTAACGATTACTTTGGACTTGGAAGGGCTTAATTCTACTGTAATCCCGTGAAGAGCAGAATGGTGAACATTTAATTTGAAGCGGTATTACAAGTGTCCCCAATGCACTAAACTATCAGTTTTTGTACCTTTATAAATACAGCTTGCAGGCAAAAAGACATCGAGAAGGGTCGATTCAGTGAGTACTTGGTTGAAACCACCCATAAATGTCGAGATACAGAGAGTTTACACGACGGAGTGTGCAGACTAGAGAACCAGCTGATAATAATAAAGTGAGGGCTGCTTATGTTTTGACCATAGTGACGAATTTTTAACGGATATCAAACATGAACAAGGTCTTAACTACAGCAAAAACAAATGTACTGTATTGAGTGCATATGAATCAAGTCATGATCTGGGCGTTGTAGGAAACTCTCAACGTCAACGTTTGATACGACCGACGCGATACTGAAACATCTTCTCGATTGTCGAAGCTGATGTTCTATGTTGTCCCCTATGCGTGGGGAAGTAATGACACTATGGCGTGTATCAGTACCATGATACAGAGGGAAATTTACGTACTCAGCCAATTTGGAGAAAGGGTAAAACCTGGTGTACTCTGTTTTGTTCCGGAAATTCGGCAAAAGCAACATCAAAAATACTCCGTAAGCGGTGAATATCCTATATCTTCTAAGGATTGTATTCTTCGAGTACAGGCACGTCAATCAGAATTGGCTGGACAAATGGAGAAATGGCCACTACTAATTCACTACGACAAGGCACATTAGCCAATTTAAAGAAAGTGCAAAACCTGGTGTACTCTGTTTTGTTCCGGAAATTCGGCAAAAGCAACATCAAAAACACTCCGTAAGCGGTGAATATCCTATATCTTCTAAGGATTGTATTCTTCGAGTACAGGCACGTCAATCAGAATTGGCTGGACAAGCGGAGAAATGGCCACTACAAATTCACTACGACAAGGCACATTTTATATACGGGGATAGAGTACAAGGTTTCGAGACTCACGTTATGTCGGACCAGGAAATGGAAAGTAGTGGCGAGAGTGAAAGTGATGAAGATAGTGATGATTGCGACGACAAGAAACCGCCGGCATCAGCTGTCTCACAACTTGACACAAGAATTAACATAAAACAAACTAGCACTGATGTAATCATGTCAGACGAACCGACAGTACACAGTCAGGGAGGTACAACCTTGGATAGCTCAACCGCTCCTTCCGAAACCAGTCAAATGACTACATATAGTAGTCACTCTCCATGGGACCCTGACTCTTGTGAGGGAGATTTCAATTGAGCTTCTCTCCCGTTTACAGGGTCCCACAATACATCACGACTTAAAAGTGGAGATCGAACAAATCATCCTCTCCCGAGATTCACGAATGTGTGGAGTCTTGTACTTCTTAACAGAAAACGTAGGACGTCTATCAATACCGAAGCAGGCAGGAGCGTCGCTTAGGCCATGGTTCAAACCTTTTTATTCTCATTCTCAAATCTGATATGTTCCACTCCAAATAAAGGGCACTTTTGGACCACGAAACCATTTTCATTCTATGCGACAGTCATGCGGCTCGTGCTGATTGCCATTTTGAAAAATGTTCGGTCCCACGACGGCGATAGCAGAGGCGATGAAAGCGGGGAGGCCTGACATCAACATCGCCCAGCTGCTTCAGACCCAGCACGAGGAGCACGTCGCTCTGGCGTCACAGATCGTCGACATGCAGCGTCAACAGAGCGTGCTGCTCGAGATGCTGGTCAAGGCCGTTGTTACACCTTGGCTCAGCCAAGATTGAATGGGTTTTACGAGAAGAAAATGCATCTACAATGGTAGGAAATTATCTCATGCGTTTTTTTTTTACCTTTACGATTTTATTCTTTTTTGTTTCTTGTGCCGCAATTGCTGCGTACCACGCACAACATAGGCTGATGTTTCTGAGTTTTTTGTGGATGGTAGCAAAAACGTATGGTGATGCGACGTTTTAGTGCTGGCTCGGTGGAATATGCTACATGTTTTGAATAAGCACGCGCCCACCCAAATCGGCTGCCTTTTGAAGATAGTAAAACGTAGGACTAAACTCTAGCGTTATGTCTACATCCACATTGTCCTTAAAAGCGCACACAGAGAAAGAAACCGTTCCATCACCAGCAGTTTATGCGGAATGCCTTTGATATAACCCATGCGGTCAACTCCAATGATGATCTTGCCCCCAGCAAACTTTCTTGTAAGCTCTTGAATACATTTTTGCGTAGTATCCGAGTTTAAAATATTTTCAAAATGTTCGGGGTCGCTACCAATAGGAAATACTCCTATAGCTGAAAAGTAATTCCCGAGCTCAACTCCTTTCGGAGACGTTAAAGCATCTGTCAAACGCGCACAGGCAGCGATAAAATGGCGAGCGTAATCGTAAGTATGAAAACCCAGCAAGTCTGCTCCAAGAAGACCTTCCAAAATCTCTGTACCCACGGGCAACATTCGATACATCTCAGCACTGGGAAATGGCGTGTGAAGGAGCCAGCCAACTTTGCAGAGTGGATGTCGAGCACGTAACAGCTTGTGTAACATCATTAAATTGTAGTCGTGAACGCACACAAAGTCTCCTTCGCGATACACTTGATTCACGGCTTGCGCAAATCGCTTATTATCCAGCTTCTATGCATCGAATTGTTTCTCACTCCCTGGCCGGAAAAGCGGTAATGGAACATAATGAAAGATGGGCCACAAGATGTCATTACTGAAACCATTTGTGTAGCGTGCAGCAATTTCTTTGGACAAAAACACCGGCACACACTTAAATTCTCTTGCCAGTTTCTCGCGAACTTTGCTCTGTTCATCGGTCGGGATCTCTTCACCAAGCCATCCAATCCAAATGAATGGTACTTGGTCTCGAATACCATTTAGCGCCGTCACAAGCCCGCCCGAACGCATGGAAAAGCTCCATTCTCCGGTCATTTCGTTGCGCTAAAAAGAAATTGGTAGTCGATTCGAAACCATAATCAAACGATGTCTAGCATCCATCATAGGAGGCACAATTTCCTCTAGCGGTTTGTCTGTTTGGATCTGTATTATCGACAACTGGCGCTGGAGTTCCTGAATATTTACTAGTAACTCTTGTTCTCGAGCGTTCATCTCTATCAAATCTTCATCATCCACAACAAAATTGCCAAGCGACGAAACAGAGCGAGGCGGAGATCTCAAAGGTCCACAGTGTTCAGAAGTTGCATCTTCTGTGCATATATTGTGTGACTGTAACTGCACCATCGCGTCCTCTGCATTGTCGTCGGGTGCGTTGCTAACCTCTCCAATGCCTTCTAACCTTTTCACTTCACCAGTTTATTCCTCATTTATGTGTGACGGACACAAAATATAACTTGAGAATCGTTTTTTTCCTTTGAAAATCGCTCGGCAAGCCATTTTCATCTGAGAATGGATTTGGTGGGGTAAGGTAAATTCTCACCAAATGATCGTCAGCTTTTTTGAGAATGAGAATGGCTTTTTGCGTTTTGGACCAGGGCCTTAAGACTAAATTTGAAAAAAGAAGATGTAAGATCATGGGTGATGCAGAAATACCAAATCTCCCAACCCATTCTGGAACAGTGGTATTCAAAAGTATGGCAGCCATGGCTCCAAGGAGAGAAACAACTTATGATCCAAGCGGAACCTTTTCCCAGCTCTTACTATTATCCGTCGCAGAATAGCACAGTGAATAGCAACAGTGAGAACGAGCCTCTGATTAAGCATCAATGTCTGCGATCTCAAGTTCATTCCACGGAATCTAAAGGAGAGGAAGAACACAAGGCACGACCGATCCAGGGGGAGATGATTGAAGATTTCGACGAAATGATCGATGACTCACACAATAACTCCCATTCAACTCAACAATGGTACGAAAAATGGATGCATACCAAGAGGAATGGAAACGAACCACCAAAATACCCTTCCCTCTGGTAGCATCACTAACTTCGACATAAATACGGGCCATAATAAACGAAGGTAATCGTATGCTTCATCTCCTCAAGACCTGTCCGAGCTCATATAATTTATTAGACAGCATGGATCCAGCTTTTAACCTTACTCACCATCCCCTGGAGGGACAGTGTTGGTTGGGGACGGTGAACCAAGGAAAACGAGGGGGAGTGCCTGACATTCCTGAAAACTGGTTTAACGAATGGGAAGAACGTCTCTCCAATTTGACTCATCCATCAGACCGTCAAGCTGTGATGGATAGCTCGCAACAGTGGGCAGTACTAAAAAAAAGGCGAAACACGGAAACAGTCCGTTAATTAGATTGTGTGCCCCAAATCACCCTCTCAAGTTCGCACAGTGCTTACTCTGTGCATTTTTGCATGCGGAAGAATTGGCGGCAATTCTTGGGGAAGAGTAACACCCCATTGACTCGGCTCTAACATTACTTCAGAGGCATTTCCGGACACGCATAGTAGCACCGATATACGCGGCAAGAGTGCAAGCAATTCTAGAAGGTCAAGGGGACGCATGGGATCAGTTGGTACAATTTATCTCAACCACATACGTCCTCATTCCTTTGCAACACCATAAATCGACTGATGATATACAGTGGACCATATCAGGTCCGATCGATACTGAGGGTACCTTACGAGAGTGGATCCAGCTTTTGACAGACTGATGGACCATCAATATTATGACCTATCAAAGTATCACTGTTAATCTATACATCGCTTTCTACTGGACAACGAACATCAGCCAAAGGGGAATTCTCATTAATGCATCAACTCGGCCGAACAGGTACAATTCAGGAGCCAAAATGTACGATGTTTTACAGCGGAAGACATAACTGCTTGGATGACGGTATGGCAAACCTCACAGAAGGACTCTTCTTCACAATTCATCCTGCTACAAGAAACGCATGTATCATCGATGGAGGTGGCAACAGAGTTGGAACGAAGATGGGCACACTTATGGGGGCGGTATGAGAAAGGAGCACGACTGTCTCTTTGGAGTATTTCAAAAACAAAAACAGGTGGAGTAACCATTTTATTTCATCTTGATTTGGGAGATCAAGTTATGGTATGGGGACAAGGGTACGAGCTGGAATATTCAAGAACCACAAAATTTCTCTCGTGGCAATTCTGCTCTGATTAGTAAAATTTACTTTAATATTACCTATTATGGTTACAATGGTTATATGCAGAGAGCAGTGCGGCGTCGATACGCCGAGATGAGGTAGAAGACGAGCTCCTTTTGTACTTCATCTACCTCACGAACATGTTGTTTAGCCTTCCATCCTTTAAAATATGTGAGTGATGGTCCACCAGTAGGTCATAACGGATGGGTAGATGGGGGCGCCGTGTAGTCCAGACTTCACTCGTAATTGCTCACGTCTAGATAATGCTATTTGAGCGAATAAAAAAAGTTATGTTCGATCAGAAGTTACTCTATCGAATGAGTGACGCCTCTTTTACAGTCTGATTTCGGTTGACGAGAATTCTTAATTATCAGACATTCTTCACTATTAGGGATTGTATTTTCACCAACGAAGGAAAGCGAAATAGAGTTTGAGGCCACAGTCACCTTGGGGAACTAAGCAAATTAATCCTAGATACCAATTCTCAAGTTTTAACTCGCAAAACTGACGTGAGCAATTACGGTGGACATCAATATGGGGTTTTCCACTGGCCCAGCCTGTACTGGACAGAAAGATTTGTTGCTATTCAATGTGATCAAATTCTACTTATCAATTTTTTATGCACCCTCTGGAGACCATATGGCACGGGACCAATTTTTTTTGGATATTTCGAAAAAGATCTCCACATTTACTTCACCGGTGATACTAGCAGGTGACTTCAACTGTGTTGAGTCACCAATTTTAGATCGACTTGGTGGTTCGAGGACGACGGAAAGTGCTGTATTGACAACTATGGTTTGCAATACTGGATTAATAGATACCCAAACACTTCAGGAATCTGTCTTTTCGAGATGTCTGTGGCACCTCTTGGACATTATAAATATTGGAGAGGTGAGCAGGCCAACCGGATGGATAGATTCTATATGTCACAAAGTATCGCATCCAGGTTTCAATCGGGATACATCAATATACTCTGACCATGAACAAGTTGTTATCGCATTGAAAATGTTCAACAAGACCAAACACCATACGTCTACACACAAACGCACACCACGATACCCCTTTCCGTGTCACGACCAACCTTCGGTATTTTCGGTCCCTGATCGAACCACAGCTTCAAAATTTAATAGAGGCTACCATCACCTGGGATCAATGGCTTATGGAATGTCAGGACGAAATATATCATTCTAGACGAAAAGTAACACGCCGAAGAAGTCGCAAAGTGTAACACATTCGATCGCAACTCTATGACAACGCACTTCAGGTAAACAAATCATCAATACAACACGAGTTCACACCCATCAAACCGCCAAGTGAGACGGGGCAGGCAGTTACACAGATGTGTTCAAGATATCAGGTGGTTATTCCGTCGAACAGCGATCTGGGAGAGGGAGCAGCGGTCACGGAAATACAATCCAGTACTGAATGTTCATTCCGAGAATCCCTCTTCACCTCAGATCGTTTCGTTGCGACATGGAAATCCATAATAACAAAACGACCGCAAATTGAATGTCCGTCCAATCTCCTAAAAGAACGGAAAGAATATATGACGATTCCTTCCGACCGTTTGGTAACTAAGTGGGAAAATAGCTACTTAATGGAAACAATTAATGAAGATGAGGTGAGAGCCGCGATTAAAGGACTAGAACGACGCAAAGCTTCAGGGCGTGATCGATCCATCAGACTGGCATGGTATTCCAGTAGTTAAACGTGATGGATTTGTCCGTTACCTGGGATATGAATTAGGTCACGGAAATATGGAAACGAAAACTTGGGCAATCAGTTAAAGAAATATGCAAAGGCCAATGCCGATTGTCATTCATTGATCGAGTTACTTTATTCAATGCGGTCATTATTTCTGCCAAAATATTCACGGCCAAAGTTTTTAACCCCTCTGTGAATACAATGAAACGCTTAATTCAATTACAAAAGAGTTTTATATGGCGGTTGAATACAAGGGAAGATGGCATGGTTAGGCACAAGATATCAGCAAAATTGATCTACGCACCGAAGCAAGCAGGCGGAGTCGGAATGATAGCGCTTCCTATTGCTATCAGGGTTCAACGTTTGAAGGAATCAGTGAAGTGGCTAATTACACCTGACGACCTATACAAGCAAGCATGGATGTCGTGGAAAGTTTCGGAATAGGTGTTAATTGTCCATATATATCCCCGCGATTGGGATGGAAGAAAGACTCAATTAATTCTCAGTCTCTACACCGAAAAAATTGCCTTCTGTCGGAAGAAATCGCTCAATGGTTAGGACCGGACACTTTGGATAGTCAAGGGTTGTAGAGCATGTGACCAAATACCCTCCATCAATGATTATCCTCAAGACTCAAAATAACCCATCACGTAAAATGGCCCCTGGTCAACTACTCCTCGCACCGTAATTAGTCTGTGCCAGACTATTTTCGAACCTGAGTTTTGAGCTGTGCTACCTTAAACAGTCTGTGCCAGACTATTAACGAACACAGACTAATTCAGAAATAGTATGTGACAGACTAATTTATAAGTTGGTAATTAGTCTGGGTTATGGTTCTCCAAAGGTGGACCAAGTAAACATTTATAGAGTCTATCTTTGTAAATTAAAATGAAATCGTTGGGCTGTGCCAACTGTAGTATCAAGCTAACGGTACTTTTAGTTCTTGACATAAGATTCGGTACTCATAATGCCGCCTGAGATCGTGTCGTGCCTTCATACCGTTAGCCATCCCCGAAAAGGGCGATGCAGTGAGTAAGGACAGGTCAAAGGTTAGGTAATGGGATAATTCTCAGGTGGGGTACGATGTCGATTGGAACATTATAAGCATGCATGAATCGAAAACGAGTATTGAAAAACTTAACGAATGTGCATATAGAACCGCTACGCTAAACGACCACCTCAAAAAGGTCATGTTTTTTCTCTTCACAGTTTTCTTGGTGCCTTCCAAATTCTTCGGGTCTTTTATCTTCAAAATATTTTCGATGCTTGGCAATCAAGGTCTGTAACTCAGGAAGCAATTGGGACTCTTCCCATATACCGTTGCCGTTTTTCCCCAGGCGACATCTAATCATTGCCTTTCGAACCAGATTGATCCCTTCCTCATCACGCATTTCACTCACTTTTCGACAGCACATTGCCGCTAGCTTAAGGAAAAACGGTTTTCCAGGTTTGCAAAAGCTTTCCAGACAAAACTTCTCCTCCGTCTGTTTTGTCGAAAAACTTTTGTGTGCTTGGGCGAGACTCAACGTTTTCTTTTCCCATTTAAGGCGCCATACTTGCTTTAGCTTCTGGATAATCATCGCATCTGCGGGCTGACATAGGTCTGTTGCATTCGCCGGGAGAAAGCGTAAAGTCAGTTTTTGGTGCCGTAGCGTTGATTCCATTTCAGTTTTGGAAGGCTCTTTCATTGATTCTAGAGCTTTGTGCCCTGAAAAATTATCCATGAAAATTACTTGCTCCCTGTGGTACGCATCGCGCCGAACACATAGATTTTCTTTCAACCACTCACAAAATATCGACGATCTATCCATCCTTTCGGTCCAGACCTGTATACGACACCGGGTGTTGGAGGCACACCCCTAATTGGATAGTTTGAGTTTGGATTGGTAAATATAACCATTGGAGTCTCAATGAAAGCTCGACTCCCACCTCGGAGTTTTACCACCAACGTCATACCCTCACAACCAGAAACAACGTCACGATATTTGACACGCTTTGCGCCTCTGATGTCCAACGTTTTTCCATTATCCATGTTAATAACAAAGTGAGTCTTATCCATATTGAAAACACAATCTTCGTCTAGTTCTTCACTGTCAAATTGCCTCTTCATCTCTCCCAGGTGAAATGCAATTTTTCGATTGATGAAACCTTGTTTTCCAAGCTCACAGAAAGTTTTCCAGACAAAGAGCGAGGTACGAAATTTTTCGCCTAAAAAAACCTTGAATCCAACGAGTCGTAATTTTCTCCAAAAAAGTGACGCCACCAACTTCCACTTTGTGATTCCACTCCCCTGTAGATGAGCACAAAATCGTTCGCGCAATGTCAATAAGTAATGGGTTCGAAATTTTGACTCACATTGCTCTTAGTCGAAAAAATCCTTCAGCAACTTTGTCATGAAGCCATTCAACCCACTTTGAACGAGTCCTACCTCTACCTTTAACAACCTTGACCTGCACTCGTTTTAAAGACTGATCCCGACGCACTGAGATGGACTTTTGCCCTTTCTTAGAACTTAACGCGATAATTTCACTTCTTTTATTCCACCATAACTGGGCCTTTTCAAGGTCATTTGCTTTCTTTCCAGTGAAAACATCAGAAAACTCCGAAATTACAGCTGCTTTAACATTTGTAGCACCTTCCTCTTCGGGTTCAATCATGCGCTTGACAGCTGCTACACGCTGAGCAACGGTGGATACAATCTGCACATCCCTTTTTCGTTTTGACCCCACAACATCTATCTCCAATCGCATTTCATTCTGCAACGCTTCAACATCACTTTTAGCCTCTTCATCGGCATTCTCGGATTTACAGCGAATCGGGGTTCGTCCAAATGCGACCACAATTGGCGAAGCTGTCGATAAACGCGTCTTTTTCTTCACACGATTTCCTTTGTCTTCGGTCTGTGGTGCGTCGCATCCGACGCACCTAACAGCTCCGGCAAATCCCTCATCGATGACAACTATACAGAAAGGATGACTCCGACACACACAAATGCCACATTTGTGCGAGACATCTGATGTGCCCGCTCCATTTATCCCTAACTTACACCAAATAGTCTGTGCCAGACTAATTGAGAACTCTTTAATTTTTTTCACCTAAATTAGTCTATACCAGACTAATTCCGGACACAGACTATTTTCGCACACAGACTAATTACGGTCTCACTCTCAACATAGACGTAGATACAATCCCTCATCACGGATTGATGTCTTCATCTGTAGAGGTGTACTGGGGAACTTACAACTAGGCAGGAAATCCATGGATTTGAGAAGAAAACGCGACCAGTCTTGGCATAAGAAAATACGATAGAATTTCCGAAGTGGTCATTGTTGCTTTAAGAATCCGTCGAATTTCTCGTGACAAGTTTTCATGGGCGGTCCCAACTCACACACATATGCCAAGTTATGTAGATGGTTAGGCGCAATCATCCTGGCTTCTCCAAGGGTAGCAGTTAATATATACGATGATTATACAGCTATACACACCTCCATCATTTTTCAAGGATACACTTGGCAAGTTGAAACACCCGGATTTGCCAAAGGAGTGGACGCTTTAACAGATAACAAAATTCACCTTCAACAACAAGCATCCAGAATCTAGTGGAAAGTTTTAACAACGACGGATGCAGAAATTTCGGAGTGGAATGAAAATCAAAATAAAGTAGTAGTATTTCATCCACATCCTCAGTTACACAAGTATCCCTGGCCTCTCGAGGAACCAACCTTTTCAATCTGGAGGATACCATCCAGATTCAGAAGATACTTTAAATTTAAAAGGGTGTATATT
Source organism: Sclerospora graminicola (assembly GCA_001887855.2). Lineage (NCBI taxonomy): Eukaryota > Oomycota > Peronosporomycetes > Peronosporales > Peronosporaceae > Sclerospora > Sclerospora graminicola. The sequence goes on along the minus strand of MIQA02002729.1, from coordinate 16,499 downwards.
CAGGCGATGGCACACACTTTACCAGAAGTCATTCATAAATGGACAGCGAGACGGTCACAGGATTCCTGGTGGACACACGTGCAAAATCAAACCCCGAATGCGATCAGGAAGCATGGCCATATGCTATCCGCTTACCAACTTTGAGTAATATATTGAACGGCTACCATGCAATTATACACGTTCTATTGCAAGGAGAAATCAAACACCCCCTGTGTGCTAGCAGCAGATTGTACAAGTACACGTTCAGATGTCACGCATATTCTATGGGGATGTAAGAGGGCACAACGGTTTTGAATACGATTCTTGGAACACTGGACTGGCAACTCACTAACTTCAGCCGATACCCAACGATACAAGGATTCAATAGCGACACGACAAGCGTCGACCTTTTATCCAGCACTAGAAAACGGAATGCTCGTCAAATATGGTGTCCAATTGTTCGACTACGAAGAGTAAATGATAAGAATTTGGTGGGGACTAACCGGAAATGCCCAGGTTTGGTTGTGGCAACTCCGGAACCAGTGTAAGACTCAACTCAGCCAAGTAGCAGCATTTGAAAGTCGAAGAACCTACCTACGTGAAAATGGGGTGAGGTTGGAGTTATGCAGTGCTTTTTCAACATCTCTATAGCACCTTCGCGAAAGAAGAAGAACCGTAATGCTTCCCCTCACCAGATCCCTCCCGCTATTTCACAACCTGAGTTAGAAGAGAGTTTATAATAGCCAATAGCTAAAGACTAAGGCCGTGTTCGAACTCGACATAAATCGCTTTATCTCGGGAAATTAAATGATTTATGCCATCGAACACACGTCCATGTTAAAGTGATTTAAGGCACATAAATCGTTTTATCATAGATTAGTGGTTTTGGTGCTTTATGTGTCACAATCCTGGGGAAACGGAATGACAAAGGAAAAACGAGTTGCGATAAAAGATAGGTAGACATGACGCCAACGTGCGAAGACAACGTCCGGTGCCCCTGGAGCACCTCAGCAGAGAAACATCTCCTGGAGCTTGTGCTCGAGCAGCGGGGAGGTTCTCGCAGCAAGGGTTTGAAAGGGAAACAATGGAGCGAAATCTCTACGGCAATTGCAGAAAAGCACAGCATTTTAACCGACGGTACGATCCTACATGTATATTTTTGCACTGAAACAAATCTCAACATTGTCGTAAGCGTAGGAAGCAAGTGTCGTCAGAAGTACACACGTCTTATGGCCCAGTTTAAGGTATTCAAGACCCTTGGTTCCAAGAGCGGTAGCGGTTTTGACCATGCGACTTGCAAGATCACCTTGCCGGCGGAAGCGTGGGCCGATCTTATCAAGGCGACGCCAGACGCGGTAACCAAGAGCTACATACGTAGGATTCAAAAAGATGGGTTCGTTCATTTTGAGCTCTGCTCGCTGCTTGTCGGTGATTCCATTGCAGTTGGAGACGAAGGAGGGGACGTTGATCAAGTCTCAAATACGCTTAACGATACTGCGACCCCGATAGAGACGCAAGAGAGCGAAGAACAAGCCAACAGCGATGGCAACAAGAGCGTTGCATCCAAGATCAGACCACCAAGTCACGACCTTCGTGCCGCGCGCATCAAACGTCTACGAGACGGTCGTAAAAAGGCCGCAGAACGTGCGGCAGCAACTTCTTCCGCAGTCGTTGAAGACGCTGTCGCCGCAGCTTTTATAGCTGCCGCCCGCGCACAGACCCTGTACTACCAGAAAAAAGCGCGCCTTCTCGACGGTGACGAGACAGTCAAAGTAATGCTCTAACGTGTTTCAAGCACCAAGCGTTTCAAATCACCTAATACAAAACTTGTGAATCCTCACTGATGTATTCGTTTCAGTTTTTTTATACCCACAAAAACTAAATTACGCCGCCCACGACCAACGCACATGGCCTGTGTTGGATAAGCGGCGAGCACTCGAAGCAAAAACGCATTTTCCCACTGAGGTGACTGCTCCGAGTCCACATTTTCATTCATCAAATCCGTGAGCTCGAATTTCTCTTCGGGCATATCGTTACAAGCTGAATCATGACGTTAAGCTTCGTGGAGACGGCGCAGCGACGCTAAACCAACATCGACGTGATTCACGTAGACCGACAGGTTCATCAATTTTTCGCTTAATGGCCGGCATCTTGGATCCCCCTCGTTTTGATAAAGAGCCACGTAGATTTCATCTAGTTCTGGAATGGACGGAAGGAATGGGATCGTTGGAAACGCAGCTTGTAACTCGGTTTGCTTTTCAATGAACAAATACCGTAGAATCTCCAAAACTGGCACCATACATTTCGTTCGAGATTTGCTATCGTCACTAGACGACTTGACTTGCCCCCCATCATCGTGTCTAACATGTGCCAAAGTCTCTAGATTCCAGAATTGGCTATCACTGATAGAACTATCCTCAGTCAAAATTGATGAGGCATCGTGACCGAGGCACGGTAGCAAACTCACGACGATGGAGCTCAAATTTTCCTCCATCGCTTTGGATGAAAGCATTCGTAGAAAATTTCCCCACGCTGTAATGGCATGCTCTTGTACGTTACGTTCTGTTAACCCAACTTTCAGAGTTGCCATCACTTTCGTAACAAAAGGATCGACCAGTCCAGGACTTTGTATACTGTTTTCTGAATCTCCAGAAACCCCACTAAACACTTCCAGCAATCGGTCCATATTTTTGATAGCGCGGATTTTAAAAGCCATCGATTTTGTACCGCAAATGCGATTGCCTAGATCCGTCAGCAGCGCCAAAAGATATCGACCAGGCATGCAACCGACTCCTGGCTGGAGACTACCATGTTGTTCAATTTCAGCCTCTCGTGAATCTTCATGTAAATACTTGGCCACTTCTCGAATCGCATGCTTCGCTACGCGATAGTGAGGCCCACCAAGTTCCCATGCCAACAAGATCACATCACATCACCGAGTGATGTGATGTGATCCGGTAAATCTGATCGTAAGCAGTTGCCGCGCATCGCGAGCGATGGCCAATACAAAAGCAGTTCCACAAAAATACCAGTTTTAAAAGTATCGATACGTATACCTCCCCATGATCTGTTTGTTTCGGATCGCACTCACAGCCAATTGTACCCGATGTTCACATCATTGATACAATAGTTCTGTCGTCCGAACTATCTCCTGCCACTGTTATCAATGTCTCCAAGCGTTCCATAAGTCCCACTCGCTCCTTCTCGTGTTGGATTAACCATTGCATATAAAAGACGTGGCCGATGAGCAATAGAGTTCAAAACGGCTTGAAGAGCGAGTCCATACTGATTTGCAAATAAAAATAGCAAGTTGTTTACAAATCGAATAGCCGTCTGATCGTTTTCGACATCAACTTTACAATGATCGAAACACTTGATAGGGCGTGAATTCGAGCAACGTGCAAGCTTTCAGCAGCTGAGTGGGTCTCAGTACAAAGAATCTGCTCGTATAAGGCTAGTGGGATTGGACTCACTTGGACGCGGGTAATACTCAATCGACAATGGTAACTTTTGGCACGAAACTCGACATCAAGCTTTTCGTCCTCGAGATAATTTGTCACACCTGCAAAGGCTTGACCGTAGGCCGTCGCACAAAGCACTGCTCCACACGCCTTTGGTACAGCTACTAAAATCCCTTCTGACTTGGTGCGCTGAATTTTATCACAGAAAATCTCCATGATGTACGTGAGCAGTTTCTTTGAAGTCGTAAGTGACTCAGCCACACCAAAGAAGGCTATGAGAGGAGTCATGTCTTGCAATATATGACGATGGATAAATTTCCATGGACGAGCATTTCGCCATGATGTTGTTGATGTTGAGCACTATCCGACGGGAGCAGACGAAATACATCAAGAATGGACCACGAAGGTCCGTCGATGTTCGAAACATACCAACGAGTACGACACTTCATCGAGCTTCTCTGATGGAGACATGTCGTGGCATTTCGAGTGGCGCCGATACAGTTCTAAAAACCCATGTAGTCCCAGCAATCGGGTACAGTAAAGTCTTTGTCTTGTTCAGCCCTTTGTGCGAACAGTTGCTGGCTCTCGATACCTTCTAGTACTTTATTCAATAGATCACAATATTTAGCCAGCTCGTGGTTGTCATAATACCGAAGCAGGATGATCCACAAGTCCAGGTAATCGCTCGTAAGCGGAGTGAGCTAGGGTGCATAGGTATTTAGTATCAACTCGACACGCTGGAAAAGAGCTTGGAATAAATAAAAGCTTTCGAGAGGATCAAACGCTTCAATATATCGACGAAGCTGCAGAATCACTTGCAAACTAATGGACGTGGCCTTGACACGTTTTTGTTAGCGCTTTTGAGGACGACGAGAATCAGTATCCAGCGGCCTAACTTTTCATTTAACGCTGTGCTGCTCTCTTGATTAAAATCCCTTTCCTTGCTGGAAGGCATTTCGCTTCGCTGTCGCTTTCGAGCAGTGTCTTGTTCTTGAGTTGATCCGGAAGCCCAATTCGGATCGTTGCATAACAGTTCTTTTGATACAAAGAACACTACTTTTATCAGTATATCCTTCGTCGACAAAACACGGTGAATACCACATATAACGCTCGAGATTAAAGCTGGACTGGATAAAGCTGGACTGCATACTCTATGCTCAACGTTTTGGCACGATTTTTCTTTCGCAAGGACGGCGCCTCCATGCGGTCCACTTGTTGCGCTAACCATGTTCAGCGGCATGCGGCAGCATCAATGGCCCCGAGAGCTCCCTAACAACGAGCACAAAATAGTTTAATCAATACCTGACTCTCTCTCCGCGAAAGGTGCAAGACAGACTGCACGACACTGGCAATTGCGTCGGGAAAACAGCATGTCGTACCTAATTGATACACAAAAACGCCGGTCCCGCCGTACAAATCATTTCCACGGCGGAGTTCCATTTTCGCAAAATAGATACAAATCAAGGGCAACAACAGAAACAAGCCCGCTTGAATGCAATATTGCGTATCGTAAGTCGAGCCTAAATCATGATACACCCGTTTATCAAACCCACGTGGCCACGCATTTTCTTCAATTACATTTGTTGTAATTATCGCTTGCATCACTTGGGTCTAAACACCAAAGCCAAATACACTTTGCAACACATATAGACAAATGTCGTGACAATTGCCATCCACGTGGCCACATAAAATATTCAAGTGAAAAAAATCGAGATATTGGCCCAAGCGATGCGCTTCCCGTGCCAACGACGTTCCTCCTGCTCCATTGGCCAATTTCTCTTCAAGCGTTGAAATTTGGGACAACGCCACGTCGCGTACTTTGCCACATTGAAGGAATTCCACGTGCGTCACGACGCCACCACGTAAAAATGTAGTGTTAAAACCAGCAAGACGAATGGAGCGTGGCCGTACATAAAAGATAAAGCATCTTAAGACACTCTTCACGCGCGGGTCATCAATATCAAACACAACCGCGTGAGAATTCTCATACCGCTTGGCCACAATGAAACTGTTAAATGGAAAGTGACTGCGATACGATTTGAGGGACTATATGGACAATCACGACAACAACAAGAACAACAACGACTTAGCATTCTTCTAACCTAAGAAGCAACCAGTTGCAGGTAGCAAAAAGGTAGACGACGAACCTCTAACGGCGATATAGCGGCTGGATGGCATAGTACCTTTCGTGAATGGTAATTCTCGTGTTAGCCAACGGCAACTTGCTTCTTCATACAGCGACATCTAAGGTTGGAATGTTCCGACCACATTCATCGAGTGAAGGGCTTGCTCCGGTGTTTTATTATGTGCGAGTGGGAACATCACACAGTCACGTTTGATCACGCATTGGAAATTTTTGAGACGACTGGTATGAAATCGATTGACACCCGACGGAGCTTTAAGAATTTTACCAAGGCATTCCAAGTTCACTATAGTAATGATGAAGAGAACGCACGTGTTCATGGGAAGGCTTCAGGAAGAAATATTAAGGAGTACCTATTCCAATGTGAGGAAGCGTCCTTTAAACGTGTCTGGTTTACTGAGACTCATCATCATCTATGTTGTATGTCCGAATGTGCTGCCCGTATTCATCCCACATTTGCCTCGCCATATACTCGCGATGATTTGTCGCATCCGGAAAATCAAACGGAATTCCTTCGCCCCACCCTACTTCGCCTTCCAAAAATCCATTTTGGTCTTCGATTGAAAAGTCTTCGGCGTGATCTTCCCGGTCATAATCGCGGAGAAAATTGTGTAGACAGAAAGCCGAAAAAATGCAGAGCTTCGCCGTCTTCATTTCGCATTCGATCGGGATCCTGAGAATTTTGAAACGGCGCTTGATGATACCAAACATCCTCTCCACAACGTTGCGCGCTTTGGCATGACGGAGGTTAAAAAGTTCATGTGGACTGCGCGGCCTGCCTTGTCGATCCGGAGCCCACTCGCTCAAGTGATAACGGACACCACGATAAGGTGTTAATACTTTTGGAGACAAGGCGTAACCAGCGTCGGCAAGCACATAGTGGTTGTCAGGAATTTTGGCGAGAAATCTACTGAGCGCTAGCACAGTCGAATCGTGTGCGGATCCTTCCACCCCCACGTAGGCGTAGCACACGCGCATGTTCCAATCACTTGCGCCGAGCACGTTGGTTGACGTTGTGCCCTTGCGCGAGCGAAAACGGTCAGAATCGGCTGTGGTGACAACAATAGGAATATGCACGCCATCGATGGCGCAGACCGCTTGATCGAAATAAGGGAACTTGCGGGCAAAATCACGAGGCACAAATCGTGGCACTTGGATGGTGTGACGTAGACCTCGTATGATCACGCGCACGCCGATGTGTCGGTAGTCGTGACATGTGGAATGTGCAATCGAAAATTTCGTCTCCTGCTCTCGGGCTGATGAACCCGTTGCCAACCAGTGCAGGGTCACACCAAGCACCTCATGGGGGCTCCGAATTGTTGCCGGGATGTAGGGCTCACATATGTTGTATAGCGCGTGGTACTGATCTCGAAAGAAACGCATGTTTTCACGTAATACTCGAGGATGCTGATTGTGGATGAGCTGGTAGAAGAATCTATGCGCTTCATCAAGCCCTGAGGGTAGTCTCAAAATGCGCACGGAAACACCTCCAAGGTTGCGCGCTCGTTGTCTGTAGAACGAATAAAGTAGTTTTAGATCCTCGAGAGCGTTTCCATCGTCCTCATCGTCTCCCATGCTACTTTGTCTTTTGCGAGTCAGCGCGTTTTGAATGCCCCATCCTAGTGTCATGATACTAATGAATAGTGACAACAATTAAACCATATTATTTTTTGGGCGAACGAACACGCGTGACGTAAGTTTGCGGATTTTAAATTGATCAAGTTAGAGATAATTATCATTTACGTTAGTGCACGGCCGTTTCGAACACGGCCTAAAATTTTCAGAGACATCTAGTCCATGATTCGAGCTTTTCATTGGTTCATGCGGATTTCACCTCTCTGCTGATTGAACAAAATTATCCTAATTTAGCTACGGTACCCAATTTCCTGCGAAAATCTGACGTTAGTAATAAAAGGCAACTTGCATTGACTATACGCTCGTTTATCGTGCAAGTTCTTGTTGTTTAACTTTGGCACTTCAGACTTTACCTAACTCTTCACAAGTGTCTTCTTGTAAATTGCAGAGCTACGTGATTGCCTGTCGTTGTCTAGTCGTGCTCAATTATTATTGAATGAAGGCTTTCGCACGCGCCATAGCTTCGTCAACCTGTTCTACCGTCTTGGCCTGACCAGTTGCATGGAGCGCATCCTTGCCGCCCCCCTTTCCTTTCATCACAACCATGGCATGGTTGACCCATTCACGCGCATCAAGTTTCTTCGCGGTGAAATGGTCTGGACTCACTTGCGTAAACGCCGCCGTCTTGTTTGCGTCCGTGTCGGTACTAAAAATCATAAAACTGCCTGTCGGAATGATTGCGCTCATCGCCTCTAGCATTTCCCGGCCCAGTTTCGAGTCGGTCCCGACGTCCATTTTCACGACCACCAGGTCCAGACCAGCCTCTTTCGCCTTTGTGGCTTCGGCAATGGCGTCACGAACCCCATTGGCTGCACGAGCGGCCGCGGCTTCTTTTTTAATCTTCTTGACGCGGTTCACAAGACTGTCCACTTGCTTTCGAAGCTTGTCTTTCAGTGGTAGCGAGATCAGAGCTTGATCTAACACTGGCTTGAAACACGACACGCGTTCAACAAACTCCAGACCATCCAACGTGTCAATCTCTTGGAGCTCAGCCTGTAGTTTCATCCCGCGGTCTTCCGATTCCAGCGCAAGGTCGCACGTATAGGCCGACACACGACGGATCCCCTTGGCAATGGCACCTTCTTCGTACAAGACAAACTTTTTGGCGGCGCTCGTGTTCTTCAGGTGTGTGCCACCACAAAATTCGACGGAAAAGTTGCTCCAGTTGCTGTTTGCAGGGTCCTCGAGCATCCGAGGAATCGGTTGCCCAATGGAAACAACACGGACAAAGTCGGGGTATGTCTCTCCAAACACAGCACGCAGACCCTGGATACGCTGGGCTTCAGCCAGTGCAGTATTCTGTGTAAACACTTCAAGCTGTTGGTTGATAATGTCGTTGCAAATCGACTCGACTTCTGCCAGCTGGTCGGTTTTCAGCGCTTTGCTGTTCGTAAAGTCGAAACGTAGACGCCATTCGTCCACTAGCGAGCCACGTTGATCCACAGTCGAACCAAGTACTTTTCGTAGCGCAAAGTTCAACACGTGGGTCATCGTATGATTCGGAGCCACTTTGGCACGGCGAAGATAGTCCACTTGACACTCGACCTTGTCGCCAACCTTGATAGATCCCGATACAATAGGGCCCATATGCACGACATACCCAGCATACGACTCGACCGAGTCCACATCAAGCTGGAAAGTCGGGCTACTGAGCACTCCCGTGTCGTAAATTTGCCCGCCAGCCTGGGCATAGAACGATGTTTTGTCCAGAATGACACCGACACGCTCGAAGTCGCCAGCTTTGACGTCCATGACAAAGTCCGAACTCGACGCGGTGGTCGTAAAAATCGCGACAACCTGAGCCGACGTCTGAATGTTCCAGTCGTACTTGGCCATGTCATCCGTGACGGTAATGTGTTGGTCAGCCAGTGCGCTCGTTTCTCTCGCTTCGAGGACAAGTGGACGTGCTCCGTTCTGCCCCCCTTTTTTGCGATCCATCTTTGACCGCTCGCTTTGCATTCGCATGCACTTTTCGTACCCTTTTAAATCCACAATCATGCCCTCTTCTTCCGCCATAATCTGTGTGAGATCAATGGGAAAACCCATGGAATCGTACAAAAAGAAGGCGTCTTCACCAGGCACGACGAACGTCTTGTTGACCCCGTGATTGGCCTCCCGGATACCCTGTGCGATCTTTTTAAACCGTTCAATGCCCTTGTTTAATGTACGACCAAACGACTGTTCTTCGTCCAAAAGAATCGCCTCCACTTCTTTCTGTTTCTCCACAAGTTCCGGGAACGCTTCTCCTAACATGGTGACAACACATGGTACTAACTTGGAAAGGAAACCACTTGGTGCGTTCAAAAATTGCTGGCCATAACGTACAGCACGACGTAAAATACGTCGGAGGACGTATCCTCGACCATCGTTACTCGGCACGGCTCCATCCGCAATGGCAAACGTCAGCGTGCGTACATGATCCGCTACGACACGATACGCCATGTCTTTTTTCTCGGGGTCCTCGGTCCCCAACTTGCCCGTGTAGGGCATGGCTTTGGTCAACTGTTGAATGGCATCAAAGAGTGGTGTAAACACGTCCGTATCGTAATTCGAGTCCTTGCCTTGTAAAATCGAGGCCAACCGTTCAAACCCCATCCCTGTATCCACGTGTTTGTGAGGAAGGGGCACGAGTTTCCCATCTTGTTCCCGATTGAATTGAATAAACACATTGTTCCAGATTTCAATCACATCGGGCCGGTCGGCATTCACAAACTTGGAAGCGTCCCGATGGCCAATCCGATCATAGTGAATCTCCGTACAGGGTCCACAGGGACCAACGTCTCCCATTTCCCAGAAATTATCCTTGCAATCAAATGGCAAGACTCTCTCGGGCGGCAAATAATGGAGCCAAAGGAGCCGTGTCTCTTCATCGGATGGAAGGCCTTGTTTCTCGTCTCCACCAAAGTAGGTCGCATACAGTCGTTCCTTTTCAATGCCAAAGACCTCTGTCAAGAGCGTAAAACTCATGTGTATCGCCTCCTTCTTAAAGTAGTTCCCAAAGCTCCAGTTGCCCAACATCTCAAAGAATGTATGGTGATACACGTCTTTGCCCACATCGTCGAGATCGTTGTGTTTTCCACCAGCGCGGATACACTTTTGGGAATTACACGCACGCTCAAGCTTGGCCATGGGATGGGACGGGTCCACTTGGCCCAGGAAAATGGGTTTAAACTGATTCATACCGGCATTGATAAACAACAGCGTTGGGTCATCGAGTGGCACGACGGGGCACGACTTGTAAAATGTATGGGGAAGTGCCGACTGCGATTCGAAATACTCAATAAATGTCTTGCGAATCCGCGCAGCCGGCCACGTTTCCACGGAAAAGGGAGAAAAGTCAGCCAACTTGTCCTCTAGATTCTTCAAACGCACGTCTGCAGCCGCTACGGCTTGTTCTAGGGCCGTCACTTTGCTCTCCAGTCCGCTCATTGCCTTGATTTGTCGTCTTCGTAGTGCGGAAGCTGCCAGCGATCCAAATCTGAGTGACATCTTTGGATTGGTTGTTATTATTATTTAAACTGGTATTTGGTGTTAACTCGCATCAAATAGTGTACAATTGTTACATAAAAAATAACAAAATTCCAAAATGGAACTTCTCCACCAAGAGTTGGTGACACTGCCAGGGCTAGAGCAGTTGGTACGCGTTCTATCGTGAATCATTCGTTTGCTATCGGTTCAATATAATACGTAAGTTATATTTCGATGAGACAGTCGGCATCTCAGCTGCGTGAAATGCCTTGGAGAGTGAAGGAACTTGTATTCATTGCACTGTTTCGCAAGGTAGCAAGGAATCATTAGCGGCATTTAAAGCATTATCGATCGCTGCTTCAGGATTTTTTAATCATCGCTTTTGAACGTTAACTAATGCAGCAAATTTCGTCGACAGCGGTGGCGGATGAGCTCCAGAGTCGAAGCAGAGAACGAAAAGTTGAACGAAAGGCAGAGAAATTGTTGGATGACATGTAGGTGTGTAGCTCAAGACGATGGGTGTGTCGAAAGTGCCGACTGATATGTGGTTGACAGCGATCATACTGCAATGCGGAAGAAGGAAGAGAAGTATCGAGCTGATTTTATGCAGGTGGCTGCTGCAGAGCTAGCGGTACAGTCAGTGCATAAAGATATGAACCTTTGAAAAAGGACGAACTAAGAGACAACGGTGTCTGTTGATTAATTTGGTAGAGATTGGGAGCTCCGACGTTGATTTCGTGGCAAAAGCTGCTGTTTGACAAGGAGTGCTGTACACAGGCGTTTCGACTATTGCTGACCCGGATTAAGTCATCGCGACGGAGTACAACTAGCGAGGTAAATACCAATCATGCGTCATTGCAAACAACTCGATACGCTGGTAGCAGCGGTAGAGCGAGTCGACGAGAAAGTGATAACAATGCACAGGAGAAGGACGAGTGTCGAGATAATTTTGAGAAAAAGTTGAATGATAAATCGGAAAGACTCACTCGATTTCCTTCATTAATGCTGGCCAAAGACTCGTCACGGCACTCAGTAGCTCCTCAAAAGAAAGGAATCAACCCTGAATCCTGTTCAGTTTGGGAGAAGAAGCAAGTAAGTACGGATTGGAATTTTGACACTAGTGTCTCTTCATTCTTTCAAGAAGAATCGCAAGATGACTTTGATGCGCAGAAATTGCCGAAAAAGCTCGATCACGTTAAACGAAAAGTTATTTGTCACACAGGAGATGGTATTTCAATTGAGAGGACACCACCAAGCAAGGAGCGTTCCAATTTTGTATCAAAATTAAAACAAACCCAGCTGCAAGCATTGCAAGAAGAAAATACAACGCTAAGGAACGAAAGCACCAAGTTACGAGAGGAAATTGACCATCTAGAGGCAGTGATTGCACTGCTTCAAAGTGATAATCAATTCCACGATCTCTCGGACAATTATTCGCTTGCACAGCGACGAATACGGTTTGTCCAAGCTCAAAATGTACAGCTTCGACGACAAATAAGTTTGCTTCAAGATGCAGTAGAAGCCCACCAGAATGCTGAAATGACACTAATGTCGGCGCTGAACGATCTGCGCGCTTTGATTTACACTGGCTGCAAAGAAGCTAAAGGCCTCGGAGCTGACCAAGAGGCGAATGCGGTACCTACGAAAGCTACAGCACCAACTGCTCGTCAGCGGATCAAATGGATGTTGGCTATTCCAGAGGAGTTGATGAAGGAATTGGAGCGTGTGGAAGGACACATCAAAAGTGCAGCGAACGCGACAAATGCTTGTTACGAGACCAAACTTCACGTCGGCAAGGTCGTATCATCTTTTTTGCGGAACGGGGAGACTTCCATGAAGCTTAGTACGATCTATGGTCGAGATTCGTCAAGTTTAGCTCACTTACGAGTTGAACGGGTGATGCAACTCGAGGACTCGCTATCGACGGTTGCTGCCGAGCTGGCTGAATTTAGTGTACAAGTATTGAAACGTGTTCCGCCGATCGTCTCATTTGGAGACAAAAGTCGCTCGGATGTATTCGAGTTAGGACAAAGTGTGCGTAAACTGCTTCTCGAGGTTGGAGCGTTTGGAATTGTCGTGCCAAGCCCGTGTGCTGGCTCGCAGCGGGAAGTAAAAGATAGTGAAATGACAGCTGAAGATATCATAAAAGTGCTGTCATCAACTTCTGGAATGGCTAGAGGAGCTGCAGGTGCCAAGGAACGCGAAAAAGTAGTGATGGTAATGCTGAAACAATTAAATGCACGGTATAATGCCATGGAAAGGGAGATCGCGGCCTGCCGCAATGAAGCAGAATACTGGCGAACGGCGTGGCAAACGCAAGAAGACATTCTGTGCAAGATGGTCCATCGTGTACGTCAAGTTGGTCAACGGAAAGTCGAGTGGTGCGAGCAGCATCTCATGGCACCGATGATCAAGTTGGCGAAAGTGTTTACATCTTTTCAGCAAGTGTACGATGCAAACACCACGCGACAAAATCCGTATTTGCCACTGCTGGTAGAGACCTTGAGCGTCGAGCATTCAATGGTGGTAGATGCCTTGCAGCAGTGGGATGAATATTCAAGCAAGGTGCACTTCAAAATGGAGGAATTAGTCGCAGACTATGAGGCCAACCGACTTGTTCTGGCTTCATCGTGAGCTCCACAACGATCGATTTGAAGACGTGTACTACATGTACAGTATCTTGCATATCTCTATTATTTTGACAACAGCCACAATCCATCAAAAGAGCGCGGTGGACCAGTATTTTTACGTAACACGCAATAATCAAGTATATACCTAACTGCATCTTTGTGTGATCAGATTTGACAGGTGAAACGGTTTCTTTCGTAAAATGAACACAATTGACATGTGAATAAGCTTACAATATTATACTTCGAAGTACCGCAAAAGTCTGATAAATTTGGCACCCCTTTCCCAATCAGTTTTGCAGGGAGCCAAATCTTTCAGACTTTAGTGGTCGGTTTTCATTGGCTGGCCACAAATCAGCACAATTTACAAATTACGGTATTATTGTTTCAAAGTTTCACAAAATGAGGTCGTGACTCGCGCAATTCACCCGTCACTCAAACAATGCCTCCCCACCGCATCAAGCTCGCCCACACTATTGAGTTCAAGATCAACATCGTTGATGCTTTTCAAGCGTCCGGTGTAAGTCAAGTAGAGTTTGTTCGCGCTAATGAGAATGCTAATGGGGAAAACAGAAATTCTCGCGTTCTACGCTCCAGTATTGGATTGCTATGCGGTGATGAAACGTGCGGTGAACAAGAACAAGCGCGCCAAAGCGCTCACGGTCGGCGGCAGTGGAAGAGTTTCTGGGTCTGCGCCTATTGAAGATGCTCTGTGTGTTTGGATCAAAGATCAGCGTCGCGAGGAGCGTTCAGTGTCGATGGATTGTATCGTAGCTCAGTGCATGGTGTTGCTTCCCGGATTTATGGAAGGCAAAACGGACACGGCCGGCAAGTCGTGGTGCAGCAAGTTCATGCGTCGCAACGGTCTTACAATTCGCAAGATATCTCACTCAGGTCGAAAGAAGCACCCCGAAATCCTTGAGCTCAAAGAAAAGTTCGCCTGTGGGGTTACCAAGATTCTGATCGATCATTTTTTGGACTCTGAGGTCGGCACACCAGCTCCATATGTTCTGTTCAATATGGATCAAACGGCAATTTATTGTGATGTTGGCGAAAAGACTACAGTGGAGCTCGTTGGAGCTACACACGTTGAAGCTGATGGTGGTGGCAAAGGAAGCTACCGGTGCACAGTAGCGTTGTCGATTTGCGCGGATGGGCGCATGCTGCCTCCCCATTTTGTGTTCAAGGGAAAAGACGGCGCAGAAGTCCACGACGAATTGCAGCGCTTTTGTGAACCAGGTGTCGCGACGTTTTCAGTGCAAGAAAAGGCGTGGTTCAGTGAGAGGGTGATGAATGAGTGGATTGATCAAGTGTGGCAATTTGAGGTAAGCGGACCGACGGTGCTCATTCTCGACTGTCTCAAGATCCACAAGTGTGAATCTGTTCGCCTCCGACTAGCGCAGATGGGAACGTTTCCTGTGTATGTAGCACATCAGTATCCCAGCCACTCGATGTGGGTGTGATGGCTCCGTTCAAGAGAGCTTTGCGTGCACGCTATACGGAGATGTATCGTGGTCGGCGCCCACCGCACACAGCGCGTGAACGCCGCTATGACATGTACTCGAGATCAATGCATGCGCTGGGCGTGATCGCATCGGACACAATCAAAAACGCTTTCGTGAAAGCAGGTCCTTTCATTCCATTTGGTCCTTTAATAAACTGAATGGAAGAAAGCGGATATGGCTCAGGTAATAATTGATTTACGTGTCAACAATCATTGCAAAAAAACGATATATATCGTAGTCGGGCATGTGGGTAAGACATCGGTTATCAACAAGTTTTATTAGCAATTTCGTTATCATCCTTCTAATTGTGACTCCGAAGAACGGTGCAGGAGCACCTTGTGATTGTATAAAAATTCCGTAAAAGCAGCAACCATGGTACTTGCCAGAAGAAATATTACTCTTAAATCAATGATACTTACTAATGCTTTTCTCTTTCGTAATCTCTCGCTCAGGTGAACTTCACGGTCGAACAGATGCGTGAGATCATGGACTACATGAAGAATATTCGTAATATGTCTTTTTCTCAATCAAGTCAGCAGGAGTTAACGGCAAGCCTGCTTCTTCAAGAGCGGAGGAAATCATGGGCAAGACATCATTTACGACAGCTCGTTTATGTTCTTCCGTTGTCGTGCCCTCCGGGAACAGCGCCCGCACATGACGGGAGTTAATCCAGCGAAGACGATCTACATTCACGACCGATCCTGCTTTATTCACATGATCAATAGAAAACTACACCCGACCAGAAAGCAAAGCGATAAACTATCGTTTTAATGGTTCGTGAGTCATCAGCATAATACCGTATATGCTTAATCAGCTCTTTCATTTGAAAAATTTCTTGGTTGTTGCTGTCAGCAGGGCTCCAACCCAACAGAGCAACAAAGTTCACTAGGCCACTCGACAAAAAACCTTTGTCCTGTTACGAAAAGGGAAAAATAGAGCCAATGACACACATTGTAAACAAAATTACTTCAAAGCAGTAACTTAAATAGACAAACATACCCGAAAGTCCTCCACCCCAACATCTCCTTGTCGTTTTGACAGCTTGGATCGGTCTTCATTCAAAAGAAGACCCAGATGCCCCCACTTAAAAGTACATACACGGAAGCATCAACTGTCTACCTTGCTCAAATTTCATTCTACTTAAATACCACTTACAGTCGGAGCTTCATAACCCAGTGCCCTATACAGTATGACATGTTTCGGTGTCGACGGAAGCCATTCCTCACCACGGATAACGTGGGAAATGCGCATGGCATGGTCATCTACCACGTTGGCCAGGTGATACGTTGGATATCCGTCGCTCTTCATCAAAACCTGGTCATCGATCCCGGCGTGGTCAAACTGCACGTATCCTCGCAGCAAGTCCTTGACGATTGTTTTTCCTTCTGGGATTCTGAGTCAAATCGTATGGGACTCACCACGATCCAGTCGCTCTGTAACCTCTTTTTCATCCAGACCAAGACACGCACGGTCGTACATCGGCTCACTTGTGCAAAAGCAGTGATAAGCGTGGCCACTCTAGCTCAAACCAACAGTCAATTTTATTCGACGTGGGATAACTGCAATTACTAGTTACCTCAACTAACTTCTCGGCTACCACGACTGGTTTTGGTGGAGTTGAGGAAACGTCGCCGGTCGAGAACTGGGTTCTTTTAGAGTAAGCGATGCCGTTCACGAGCGT
>MIQA02002728.1:0-11117 GCA_001887855.2 Sclerospora graminicola | reverse complement strand
TCCGATCAGCTCTTTCTTGGATGGCCCTCCGCAATCGTTCGTTGACTTGCTCCCGCGCATGTTGGTAGTGACGTTGGAGTCCCATACGCCATCGACGAGCTTCGCGATCTCGACCTCGGGTGCATCCAACAGGGATAACCGACTCGATGGTAGATCGGGGGTCCCAAACATACGCCAGGTAGAATGGAGTATCCCCTCTGATCCGATCGAAAGAGGAATTTAGCGCAAACACCAATCTCTCCGCATATTCATCCCAATCTTGTTGAGCGGAGTCCGCGACATACATCTTGATAGCTCTAGTTAGCGTCTGTACCATCCGTTCGGCTTTACCATTCGCCTGCGGACGATATGCCATGGTCGCGCTCTGTTTCTGGCTAAGCATCTGATTAAATGATCGGAAGACTTCGGCCATGAAACCTGGTTCGCGATCATGCCTGATCACTTCACTGGCTCCAAATCGTCGAAAAACACATTCTTCGTAACTGCAAGCGACTTGTTGGGCTGTTCGGGTAGATCCCGCTTTCGCGATCACCAATCCCGTGAACAGATCAGTCCAGATCAGCAATTCTGTGTTGCCCTTGAACGATTTTGGCAGGAACGGTATGTGATCCATCGCTATCACTTGGAAAGGGTAGGTCGCCTGGATATTTCCAGGTGATCTTCCCCGGATGTTTGGCATACCTTTTCCAGTTTCGCAATCCGTACATGTCCCGACAAACTTTTGTATACTTCGATATAAACCTCTCCAATGAAAATGTTTACGGATCCTGTGATACGTTCGACCTACGCCCTGGTGGCCACCCTCCAAACTGACGTGATAATGGTGTAAGATATCAGCTTGTAAAGTCTCCGGGATCACGAGCCTTGCCGATCGGTCCAGATCTGCATCGGCCTGATCAGCTTGAACATAGTAAAACAATAGATCATTTTCGTCGATCTCGTAGTTGGACGCGATCTTAGCACAATCGTTTGCTTCACCCTGGCTCAACTTGTCCAGATCACCCTTTAGTAACGCTTTCAAATCAACGATCCATTTTTCCTCGTCTTGTGCCTTGAAAATTCTTCCGATCCGCATCTCCTGTACTATTTCTTCTGTTAGGCTTTCTCGAGAGAGTGATCTGTTAGGTGGTGATCTGGTTCGCGATCTCGTCATGATCGAGATCTGAGCTGCTTCCTTTTCATCTTCCACACGAATCAGCTCTGGCAGCCTTTTGATCTCCACCAGTTCCTCCAAAAATGCTTGATCAGTACTTATTGATCCGGTCTGATCACGCATGGCCATAGTGGCTAGGTGATCTGCACTCCTATTCCAATCACGTTTCACATGTATTAGATCATGCCTTGGCCATCCACGTAAAGCTTTCATAACGCGATCGTTCAGCAACTTCCAACGTGGTGCTTTACAGTCGATCTCTCCAGTGATCTGCCGAATTACCAGGTTTGAATCTCCGCATATGATTACTCTTCCGATCCTTTGCTCTTGCAAGAGATCCAAACCTAGCAGCAGACCACGATATTCGGCCTCATTGACCGTGATACCTGGAGTATAATCTGAACTGGCCGATATAACAGTCCATTCAGGCAGTTTCCATAACAGCGCACTATACGCCTCCACGCCTTTCTTCACACTCGCTGATCCGTCGAAACTTACAACGATCAGATTCTCCTCCGAGCCGACGATCGGTGGGGGTATAGTGATCAATTCACGTGGTTGCTTCCGAGGAGCGACCTCGATCAGGGCTTCATCGACTTCTGATCGGGGCGTGATGCTGGCGGCTAGTGTTCCAAGAATTTCTTCTTCGCCCTTGGTGCACTTAATGATCTCCAAAGTCCACTGAGATAACGCCGCTGCCCATCGCCCCAGTCTTCCGTCTAGACCACTCGCTGACAGTAACCACGCCAAACTAGATCGCCTGGATAATACCTTAATTGATCTAGTTACCAGCATAGAGTAGCAAACATCTAATACACGTAATAATGCTAGCACTTCCTTATCCACAATACCATAGTTAACTTCGTTCGGTTTTAATGTTCGGCTTGTGAACGTCACCGGGCAATAAACTCCGTCGTGATCTTGGACCAGTGCGGCTGATATTGCCCATTTACTGGCATATAGGATCACCACGGGAATCTTCTCCGGATCGAAGTGTTTCAGTATCGGCGTCGAGATCATCTTCGCCTTCAACATACTAAAGGCTACCATAGCTCGCTTCATGTGGTCCTCTGACCCTGGCACAGTTCGATCGATCAGTGATCCAGTCTTGAGATCCGTTTCAGTAACTTCAACTTCGTGATCAGTCTCAATTGGTGATCCTCCTACCCGATCACGTTCTCGTAGCCCATGATAATCAACTTCCTTCAGTTCATATAGTATAGCGGCGTAAATCGAGAAGTCTTCGATAAATCGGCTATAATAATTCAGAGATCCGAGGAAGGATTGCATGGCCTTCAGTGATCGGGGAAAAGGTAAGTTGCTGAGGGCGGCCAGATCCTTCGGGTTTGCCTCCAAACCTTGGATGGACACGTTATGGCCGAGGTCAGCGACCTTGGGTTGACCCCAGAAACTCTTGACCACACTGATCGATAAATTCCAGCGCTCGCAGGTGTTCAGGAGTCGTTCGACCTTATCGCATAGCATATCCCAGGATGTTGCTGTGATCAAGATGTCATCTATATATGATCGCCTTCCCAACACTGATCGGCCCTGATCTTGGTCTGGTTCACCTTCCGTAAACACATCATGTAGATCGGTGGCTTCCCGATCAGCACTGATCTGGAAATACCCATAGAGAGCATTGTCAATCAGCCTCTGATAGATCTGTGGGGCATTCTTTAATCCAAACGGCATCCGATTCCATTCAAAAAGTCCGAAAGGTGTAACAAAAGCCGAGATCTCTCGAGCACGATCAGTCATCGAAACCACCCAGAAACCACTAGCCATATCCAGCGAACAAAACCATAAAACTTTATCCAGATCTTCTAATAAATCATTGATCAGGGGCATCGGATAGACCATCAACTTCGTGAGGCGATTTACCATTCTATAGTCGATACACAATCGAATATCAACCCCATTCTTCTTAATCACGATCACGATCGGTGATGCCCACTGCGATGTTGATGGTCGGATGATTTTTGTACTCAACAAGCCCTTGATCAAATCGGATAACTTTTCCCGGTATTGAGGTGCAACTTTACGACAACGTTGAGCGATCGGCCTCGCATTTCCCACGTCTATATCACAAACAGCTCCAAATGCGGCTGGGGGTAGGGCGTTACCTTTCCCCATCAGTAAGTGGCGCCTTTTCCAGATGATCTTCTTTAGTTGATCGATCTGCTCGGGAGTGTTCACTTCGGGATCACCGACCTGTAGATCTTCCATGGTGACTTCTGGCATATTGGGCGATACTTCCGGTAAAACAGCCATCTGCTTCTCGATACCTTCAATGTACTGATCACCACCTTCATGTATACACACTTGTTCGTCTACCTGATCTGCCTTTTTCTGATCGGTGTCATCTTGAGTCGTTCCTTGTAAGTCACTCGACTGATGGTCTACTTCGGGTTCACCTTCCTCCGTAATGACTTCGGCAGATTCATCCTCCTTTTCCTTCTCATGATCGTTCTTGAACTCCTCACTGTCATTTCCGCTTTCTGAGTCCGTTGTTTTCGGTGAGCCGGGCCTAATAATACTCAATATCTGTGGACCTTCTTTGACCCGGCTTTCCCCTGTCGCTTCGATCGGTGGCCTCCTGATCAGCAGCTTGGTCGGCGTAGAATACTCCGGCTTCTCGACCATAGGTGAAGTATCTTCATCCGCTAGGTCTTCGTCACTGATCATGTCCGTGGTGGCTTGATAAGCCAGATTCTGCCATTCAATGTATCTTCGTGATCCTACCGAAACATATCCGATCTGTCGAGGTACTTTCCCCTCAGGTAACCACATCCCTAAGATCATGTCTTGGATAATCAGCGGCTGATCGGATATATTCGTGACTCTGATGTAGCTTGATCGACCGATACCTTTAACGAACGTTGGTACCCATCGTTCACCACGGGTCAGCCACAATTTCTGTTGCCGATCACTCGACCGAATCATGACATCGACTGATCGGGACACCCCAATGTTCTCGTACTGACCCATTTTTAACATCCGTACATGAGTACCATACAGAGGTCGTCGGCCAGATAACTGAATTTGCACTTCATCCGGCAGAGTCAGGGTTCCATGAGACAGGTCAAGTCGTATACCGGCTGGTACCATAAAATCCATCCCCAATATCGCGTCCTGACCGGCTAGCCGGCCAACCCAAGCATTAAAATAGTAGACCAGGGATCCTGCCAAGGTGATCTTCACACGTGATCGTCCTTCCGTCATATATGAACTCTCGCCGATCCCAACACATTCTTGCCTCTGGGTACTGTCTATACGACATCCCACCTTACGAGCAAAGGCGGAGTCGATGATCGAGACTTCTGCCCCAGAGTCAAATAGAATAGTGACTTTTTCATTGTTGATCTTTCCATTAGCTTTTGCCTGTTTAAACCACTTGTCGGGAGGGTGATACTTCCAGTATCCTCGGGATTCACCGGGCAGT
Organism: Sclerospora graminicola; assembly: GCA_001887855.2. Taxonomy (NCBI): domain Eukaryota; phylum Oomycota; class Peronosporomycetes; order Peronosporales; family Peronosporaceae; genus Sclerospora; species Sclerospora graminicola. The sequence goes on along the minus strand of MIQA02002728.1, from coordinate 6,519 downwards.
AGATCCAACTCCATGATCACGTCCGATCGGGAATATTCATCCACTCTGAGACTGTGAATCGGACATCGATCGATGCAATTTGAATTAGAACATGTATTGTCGGTTATCTTCTTTTCCTCAAACTTATCTCCGCTACCGACATATGCATAAATGCAGAACGTAGATCGCTCGGCTCGAACAAGATTCCAACCTGGCGAGCGATCTAGTTTAACATCTTCTCGACATCTGGTGGAAGCATACCAGCATGTTTAGTCGGCACATACCACTTGCGCATCAGATTAAAAAATTCTTCAATAGGGCAGGCACCGGCGTCATGAAGCTTCCCACAAATTTTGCATACGAAAAAGCAATGATCAGAAGGGTGACCTTTACGATCACATTTTCCACACGTAATTCTTTTCCAACAGTCACGATCTCCATGTTTGGTCGACCCACAATGCACACATTTCTTACGAGATCGGTCCTGATCAGGTTGAATACCACCAGGTTTCCGTCCATCCATGCCATTAGTCGATGATCTCGGGCGATACACTGGCTCCGTCGTAAAGATATGACGATACTGTTCCTCGTCCGAGCTCAGACTTGATTGACCACTTTCCTCTTCCGAACCGGAACTGTCTGATTCCTTCGTGATCATCCGAATTGCTCTGGCTGGTCGTGCTGCCGGTGTCTTGCCCTGATCAGGGTGTGGCTTTGACCGGTACCGGTTCGATCCTACCTCGACCTTGGGCTGTCGACTTTTGGCTCGCTGCAGCGTCCTCAGCGTTAGTTCCAATTGCTCCAAGTCCTTTATACGGAGCACGGTTAGCTGATCAGCCAGATCGCGATTATCCAGAGTACCAATGAAGTGTTCGACATGTTCGCGGGCTATATCCGGGTGTTGTGGGTCCTTGATCGGCATTTTCGCGCGTAGACCAGCAACATTCAACCGATGTAAGTACTCGATCGGCGTCTCGTCGGATCTTTTCTTCATGTGGTAGTACTGTCTAGCGACAGACACCCCCGAGTTGCAATACTGCTCTTCAAACTCTTCACACAACCGAGGCCACTTCAAACGCACTTCTCGACTCAGCTGCTTAAGCCAGTTCTTGGCCGGACCTTTCATTAGATCAGCGAAGATCAGGCATCTTTCACCTTCCGGTGTCTTGTCCCTCAGAAAAGCTGATTTAGTCCGACTTAACCAAGCTCTGGCCTGATCATCATCCATATCCTTGCCGGTAAAATCTTTCAATTCCGAGATCGCAGACATTCGCACTCGGGTGATCGTTCCGGAATCACTGTCAAATGCCTGTGCGGAGGCCATATTCGCCCTACGAGGCATCTCAATGTCCAGATCATCCGGATCGAAATGCTGACTGATCTCTCCTTCTGACTCCATGTCCACATCACTACGTGGGGGTGATCTGTGAAATCGATCTTGGTGACCGACCTGGCATATCGATCGAACAATTCCGGCTGATCGGACTGATTCCATATCCACGTCCACGGGTTTCTTGACCGGTTTCTCAGCGGATTGGTTCATGTTTGATGCTGATCGCCATGGTTGTCCTTGCCCAGGTGTGTACTGAGGTAATCCATATTGTTCACTCGCAAATCGGTTCATCATAGTCGCGAACATGGTTCACATTTGCTCTGGGACCTCCGGCATGTTGGTAGGGTCACTGCTGGGAGTCGGATTGTTCTGTGGAACTTCTTGAGCATCTTCAAAACTATCGTCCGATCCGACTCGACCAGGTTCAGGCTTCCTTTTCCTGTTCTGCGACTCGATCTTGGGGTCGATCTGCTTAATCCCTTTCGGGCCCAACGTCATACGTGTTATCCCAACCGAGGAGTCGGTGGAGGCCGCTCCAGATTGTGATGACGATTGATATATCGACTCAATATCCATAGGATATTCAACCAACTGTGATCGGTGTGAAGGATCCGCGATCGGCGACTGGACCACGGGGTTCGCCCCTAGTAACGAGGCAAGGTGATCATACAGAGTTGTCATAGCTTCTCTGATCGTTCCTTGGTTCAGATCGAACAGCATATTCGCATCGAAAACACCAGTAGTGAAGCCAACTTCGTCGATCTGCGCCAAGAGGTTCCTGATCAGATCAAGTTGACTGCCTGTGATAACCGGCCTGGTCGCCCGACCTTCAAGCTTCCCGATGATCTTGGGTTTAATGATCTTCATCACTCGGTTGGTAGCCAGGAACTTGTGAAACTCTCGAAGATAGAAGAGTCGTTCCACATCTTGAACAGTGGTCTTCTCAGCTGGTTCGGTCTTCTCTTCGTCTTCCTCGAAGATCTTCGGTTTAGGTTTCACATATTTTTTAGGTGGATCACAATGATCCGCCCCCATGTTTTTTCTGTCTTTTTCCATTTTCTTCATATGCATAGGCTCGAGGTTACCACCTCGATCCTTTCCCGGGTTATAGTTAACTTTACTATAACCCAGATCGGCCCCGATCGGGGCCATGTGGGGAGTTGTTTCATCTTTAATTTCGACCTGGCACTCCACCAGACCAGGTCGACCATCGCTTCCTTTAGGTTTGGACAGCATCGGAGGCGATACGCCTTCCTCCAATACACCCGAAAAGTTTCCTCCACTTTGATTTTCACATCTTTTTCATCATCAAAGGAATCACGGTGATATCCTGAGTCACCAAGTGATCCGGGCACGCGCACCATTGTGGTGGAGCCGATTTCCAAATCCATGAGCGAAGTCTTGGGCGGAATCAGGATACCCACTGGCCCGGACGACCAACTATCGGAGGGGGTACTCCGTCGATCCTGATCAGCATCAGAATCAGATGAATCACCGTTATGGTGACTGATCTGATCCTCCCGGTCATCAGACCTGTCTGCATGCGCGTCAGGATCTATGTTTATCTTCATCTCACCTTGTGTACCCGTTGATCGGGGGTGGTTACACTCACTTAGGTGGACTCGGTGACGAAAACGATGATCTTGATCAGGTCGGAGGGGATGACCTTCTCGAGACGGGGGGGGGTGTCCTCGGGTGGAAATCTTCACCGGAGAACGGGTTGGGGTCGATACTTAATCAGTATCTAGGCACTGATCGGGAAAGTTCGTCCGATCAGGCCAGCCAATGCGAGAGAGATAATAAGAAACCAAGAAAACGCGATCAACCACGATCTTCCACAGTAATCCACAAACGTTATCTCCACAAAACCCCTTCCAATATTAATGACGTGTTCCAAACACGTGTGCGTTGAGGGTGAGGTTCGATCACCTAAACAAACCCGTCGGGGGTCTTCCGGTAAGCCAAAATGCGTCTAAGCGCGTCTTAACCGGGAATTAGTTGAGCAAGAGGGGACTAGTTAACCCTGTGCTCCCAATGACCGCAACACGTGGCGGAGCGACTCTTTGCTTAGGGGGAAAATCAAAACCTGTTATTATATATGCAATGTCCTATACCTAGTGTACCATACACCAACTCATGCCTGATCTATACTTCGAACCTATTTACTTCGTCGCACGGTTGCATAGCACCACCTTGTCCATCCTAGCTGCACCTTCAAGCTGATCTGTACCACTTCTGCCCTGATCACGACCCGACTCCTGTAAAGATCTTCAACCCATCCCGATCTTCGATAAACGACTTGGAAACCACTTGAGATCTGCCCTTCTGATACTTGTTCACTTCATATCCAGCCCGACTTGACTGAGAACTTCAACCGCTTTCGCTTCTGGATGCCGATCAGAGGCTGATCAGCCCCGATCACGATCGGCATAGTGATCAGCCGAGTGATCAGGCAGTGATCAGGGCGATCAGCCCGGGAACTCTCTGGGTCACCATCACCACGACTTCATTCATCTGCTCAGCCATACTTCCGACCTTCATACCCCGTCAGGGCAACCATATCACACTGATCTCGGCTGATCGGGCCTAATCGGGCCTTGTCACGTCATCCTCGGATAAATCCATCGGTCATCATCACTCACACAACTCGCTATTCCACATGCCCCATTTCATTCCACATCTGATCTTCATATCTTGAGCATAATCAGTTGGCTCGGCCGATCGGGCCGAAACTTCGTGTCATAATCCACTTCAACAACTACACAGTTCGTAGATCGGCTAGATGACTGTCCCTGACACGTCATGTCACCAATTGCTGTATTTCCAACTCGTTGTACATCCACGGGAACTCCACTTAGTAATTGTGATCATGATCATGATCGTGATCTCCACCGTTCCATCAGTGTCTGGGACTGGGCGTAATGACAGTACTTGGCTGATTCTTCACATCGCGAATACCCGTTGTCCGCCACCTTTTCATCGTAAATGCGATCGGCCTTTCCCACCCATCAACCGTCTTATGTTGATGGGTGATCCATCGTCACCAATCAACGGCCATGTGTGGTCCACTTCATTCTCAACATTTTCTGATCGCTTTACCACATTGCCACCGGGGGTGGAAAAGATGTTAATCTAGATCGCTCGCCAGGTTGGAATCTGGTTCGAGCCGAGCGGTCTAGTTTTAGTATCTATGCATATGTCGGTAAGGAGGATAATCAAGAAGCAAAGCAAAGCGTAACTGCCAATACATGTAAGTTTGACGATTACGTCATCCGGTCCCCAGGCAGCAGGGCTGACCCTTTCCTGGTAAGCAGTATACGAACGGACGAATATTCTCGGTCTGAAGTGGTTATGGAACTGAATTTATTACCCGGTGAATCGCGAGGTTATTGGAAATAACCATTCGCCGGATAAGTGGCTCAAGCAAGCCAAGGCAGATGTTAAAATTAATAACCGAAAGGCCACCATGCTTTTTGACTCTGGCGCAGAAGTGTCCATCGTTGAAACCGCCTTTGCTCGTAAGGTGGGATGTGAAATAGATGAGACGAAGCGACAAGAGTGTATCGGTGACCCAGGGAAGAACAAGAGTTAAGACTGCGTTGGCAAGGTCTTTGTTGTACTACTTTACTGCCTGGGTAGGTAAGCTAGTCGGGCAGGATGCAATTCTGGGGATGGACTTTATAGTCCCAGCCGGCATACGGCTGGATTTATCTCATGGGACATTGACGTTGCCTGATGAGGTGCAGATCCTGCCGGCTAACCGCCGGCTTCTATATGTTGCCCTTGTTCAGTTCCTCAAGTTAGGTCAGTTTGTAACGGTGCCAGAGAGTAGGACGGTGGAAGTAACGGTGGGACCACACGACAGACAGCGTAAGTTATGGCTAACTAGGGGTGAGTGTTGGGTGCCCTCGTTCGTTAAAAGGGAAGATCACCTCAATTACATAAGTGTGACCAACATCTCAGAACGGCCCCTCACCTTGCATGAGGACCTAATCATTGGAATGTGGCTGGCCGAGGACAAAGTGCCCGCCGGCCAGGTTATGTCACTATTGGCTCCAGATGCTATATCGAGTAGAAAAACCTGGCCTTTTAGGCAACTACCGATTTGGTCAGCGAAGAGGAGGTAGCGGAATTAAGACCAGACTCCAATGGGTGGCTAAACCAGAGTACCGGACTCCTTCAAGAATATTGACGCGGAGCCAGCCATCGCCGGATCCGGCTGAATGTGCTGACCGAAACCCTGCCCCAGTCGCTGAACTGGTTTTGTCCACTCCGTCGAAGATGGACGACCGGCTGGATCAGGAGAGGAGACAAGTCGGAGTCACATGTACGGTCACCTCCGATGCCGGCTGGCCCGATGAGCAGGACGTTGCTGGATTGACTAATCCGGCTGACCCGGATTCGGAATTAACCGAAGCCGACCAGGTTTGTATCCACGAAGGGGGCGACCTATACGTCGAAGACATGGAAGACCAGATGGCGGTGTTACTTGAGGTGACTTCCTGCCCACCACCAATTACTATGGACGATCTAGAAGTCGGAGACCCAAATGTGAACACCCCGGAGGAGATGAGCAGGCTGAAGGATATCATATGGAAAAGGAAACATCTGCTGATAGGCCCAGGAAATGCACAGCCTCTGGCCACCCATGGGGCGGTATGCGACATCGATGTTGGTAACGCCAAGCCGGTAGCGCAAAGGTGCCGGAGAGTCGCCCCCCCAGTATCGGGAAAAGCTGACGGAGCTCATCAAGGGATTGCTGGCCCCCAAGATAATTCAGCCGTCCACCTCACCATGGGCGTCGCCCATCGTACCCATTATTAAGAAGAATGGGTTGGATATAAGGTTGTGCATCGACTACCGACTGGTGAATCGGCTGACTAAGCTAATGGTTTACCCGATGCCGTTGATTAACGACTTACTGGAGGATCTGGACTAAGTTTTGTGGTATTGCTCGTTGGACATGGCTAGTGGATTCTGGGTGGTCTCTATGACCGTTCGTGCACGGGAAATCTCTGCGTTTGGGACGCCCTTCGGGTTGTTCGAGTGGAACCGGATGCCGTTTGGCCTAAAAAATTCTCCACAGATTTACCAGCGGCTGATAGAGAATATTTAGAGAACCTAACTCTATACAGGGTGGTGTAAGCCATGTCAAGCGCGGTGCTGTAAAAGCCTTATTTCATTACACTTTTGGACCCCGACTCTAT
>MIQA02002727.1:0-27838 GCA_001887855.2 Sclerospora graminicola | reverse complement strand
CTCGCCTCATGCAGAGCTCGTGGGCGATATCGCTCGCAATGGACTGTGCTACACATCAAGGGCGATCGTATGTGGATGTCCGCTGTCGATTATCGACGAATGGGAAGCTCCACAACTATCATCTACTTGCTATTCCATTGCACGAACGACACACAGCGGCAAACATTTTCGACGTCGTCAAGAAATTCATGGACACTTTAATACAGTGCTGGCGCAAGCGAATCGTCGGTGTCGCGACGGACGGTGCTTCGACCATGGTGGGGCGCATTGGTGGTTTGGTGACATTGATCGAACGCGATTCGCAGAAGCAATTGAGCAGAATTTGGTGTGGTCTGCACCAACTGGATCTGAAGATGCAGATTGTTTTCGAAAAAGCCCTAAAAGAAACGTCCCTGTCAACCCTCTACACAGTGATCGGCTACCTACGTCGTCAACAAAACCTCATCAAAGAGATGCGCTCCACGTGCCCGAAGGTCGCCGACACTCGCTGGTTATCGATGTTTGCTGTTGCAGACTGGCTCTGTGAGCACCAATTTAAAAGACATAAGTTATGTCTTTCCAACATCAGCCATGGCCGCCCAGGCTGTTATGACAAATGTTCAATATGCTGTCGTTTGCTAGCTCCGATGAAAAAAAATCAATCATTTAAAGAACCGATACTTGAGTCAAGCGCGGGAAATGTTACGAGTATGGCATGGTGCTGTGGACTGTAATTCATTTCGGGATTTGACTCTTACCATATACGCATATTTAAACATCATTAACAATGGCAAAGACTCCCTCAAAGAAGGCTACTAAGGCTGTTACCAAGTCGGGCAAATGCCGCGTCAAGAAGCGTGTTAAGTCGTAATCGACGTACATCTACAAAGTATTGCGCCAGCCCCACCCATAGACAGGTATCAGCAAGCGCAGTATGTCCATTTTCATTAACGACATTTTCGAGCGCATTGCTTCGGAAGCCGGCAAAATCCAGTAACAATAATAACTTGACGCTTTCCAGCCGTGAGATTCAGACGGCTGTCCATCTTTTTATTATTGATTTGGATAAGCACGATGTTTCGGAGGGCACGAAGGCTGTGACCAAGTTCACATCATCTTAAATCTAAACCATCCTCTCTGTAGCCTTGATCATTGCGTAGCCAAGGCTGCATTGGTGTTTTTGAACACTTCCCTTATGAAAAGAAATACTTCATATCCAAAGAATTAGTAATGTATCAGTCCGCTCAACCTGGTACATGTTACGCAATTTCCCCATTAGAACCTATTTTAGATTAACTTGCCCGTCGAATTTAACACATGTAGACGAGTCGTCTGCCACTTCGAGCACCGGCGACGCAACGGAAACAATTCAATTTCAAGCACGGGTTCAGTGCTAGGGGGAGCTTCAACAATAGACAAAATTGGGTCCTCCACTATACAAAGAAGATAAACAGCATAAACCGTCGATGGAATTATATACAAACAGCAGCGTTAGGTCGGAAAAATACTGCGATATTTGAGACAATATGAAATAAACCACATACGTAAAAATCTCGCGCCGACTCCAGATTTTGCTTCAGCTTCCACTTTGCATTAGCAGACTCCATTTAGTGATTGGTCCAGGTCGAGGAGGCGGCTACAATTAATATCACCGTTTAAAGTAGCGGTCTGTTTAGGTGCGACAACCACCGGAATATTGCGGCTGGTTCTACAACAGAAATACTCGGAACAGGATGGAATTCCGTTTTTCGAATCCAAGCCAACGTAGTTTCACCACTTTCGCCCACATTCAGCATCCACCAGGTCCCAGATCTAAACAGACAGAAACACCATACAGAAAAGTGACTTAATTAACAAATAGTTCGCCACCCAAAATAAAAAGCAATCTACTTGCCCAACGCTACAATTGCGGGTGATTTCCAGCCATTGCCATGCCACGATGCGTTAATGTACGCTGCAAATGCAATATTCGCTGTACAGCACTTGCTCCCTCTGCCCAATTCACAAATGCTTCTTTGTCCCATCTGTCTGTGTTGCATCAAACCTGTATTCAACACAAGCAGACACTTAAGCTTACTATTTTTATTCGCTCTAACACCATAAAGTAGCATTGTATCATCCACCTCTACGACTTGTCGTTCTTCTTCTTGTTCTGCCTCGACGTCAGTACAAGTTGTGGTACAATTCACCCCCGTTCCTTCATGAGTTCTCACGACATTATTTTGTCGGTATAAAACCTCTATGTGGATAATACACTTGACCAATTTACAGTACTTTTTCAGTTTCATTTTGTGACAGTGTGTTATCACGAGTTTTTACCACTTGTTGCAATTTTCTTGTTGGTTGTAAAGAACTCGTACATTCCAGTACTTACGATAAAACGAGCAAAATACACAGATACAAAAGAACTACTGTATCACACAAATAGATATGTGCTGTTACCGGTATTCATACTCGAGGAATTTCAATTTCTGGACTTAGAAACAGGTCATGGTTAAGTATTTACATCAAGTCGACATTTATTACGTTTCCATCGGGATAACTTCCGACTCTAAGGCCGGATTTGTTGTCTGTTGCTGCTGTTTCTGCAGTTCAAGCTCTGTCTGCTTGGTAGTTGTTGATATCCCTTTATCGTGTTCTTTTGTGCGTCACCGAACGGCGTCTTCTGCCACAACGCCTCAAACTCTTCGGCCGTCCCACTCGAGCATACAGCCTCTTGCTTGCCTTCGTCGTCGTGATTCATACGGTTCTACGTTGTACGAAGCTTCTTGCCCTCGATCTGACGTTCATGGACAGCTTTTAGACGCCCTGTGGAGTCTTCGTAGCGGCGTCAAGTGTGATTCATAATGTTGCTCATGTCTCGAGTGCCATCATCGATTGCTCCAGAGCCATAGGAATGTACGGGCGGACGAGATCCCATAAGTTCAACATGATGAAATGGTTGTTTGTCTTTGTTAACTTAGTTGGTTCGTATATTGATCTGTTCGAAACCATAGCTTTGCTTCGTCTTTATATTGCAGTGACGCGTGAGTATTAGCTGGTAATCGCTTCAGCTATTTATTAGAAGTATACGCAACATGACGTACCTCAAAACGCTGAACGTGCGTGCTTTAAGCCAGCAGAGCGAAAATCAGTATATATCGACGTAATAAGTGAAAAAATGCCGAGTCATTTACAAGTATTTAACTTTTGAGCGTAAATCTTACCTATGGAGGACTCGAAAGTAAAGGAAGGTGATCCTCTAAAGTCAAAATGCGTATCGACGGTCAAAAGCAAAACGACAAAAAGTTTCACAACCAAGGAACAGGTTCTTTTGTATCTTTCCTCTAAAACATCTGGCTGTGTATTTTGTTCGTTTTTTGAACCTATCATGGGTTTTACTGTATATTGGGGCTGAGTCTATGGTTTTGGGGGTGATTATAAACGTGCCCAATTTTAAATCAAAATTGAAAGAATACATCAGGGAATAATTAATGTTAGAACAATAAGGGGACGCACTAGGTGCATCCCTCGTTCTTGTCGGCGACATCTTTCGACGACTTGTTGCAGTGTGTGGGCTGAGATCGTAAGGATATATTGAGTAGCCGGATACTGGATACATAAAGTTGCGACCAAGTTGCTGAAAGCATAGACAGTTACACAAAACGGACCCAAGACGCAGGGCGGCCACGGCAGAGCCGTTACATGCAGATATATAAAAAGATGCACGGCATCCAGATGCAGGGCATCTAACGCAGAGCGGTTATAAAGCTGAAGGCAGCTTCAACATATATATATCTAGGGCGTGAAGGTTGAGATGTCAGTTGGCAATCTTACAGGTGGAGCGCAGGGCGCTAGTATACCAAAGTAGATTGGAGGGCACCTACTCATCGGGGTCATTCAGGCACCGACTGTGACGGGGCTCTGTTTCCTCTGCCATAAGGCATCAACCTATTAAAGTGCATATTAAGACAGGTCACTACTTTGACTACCACTAAGTAAAGATGGAGTCACTAATTGTCTATGTCTACAAATGAAAATAGTGAAACTCAACAGGTTATGAGCCCAACCGGGGATGCTGATTGTTCGGTACCAGGGGTCAAACCCGGACCTAGAGAACAAAAAGAAATAACCGGATCCACCCCATTTGACGTTGTCGCTTTTTTCAACAAGAGCTAAGTGGTTTTTAAGTGTCACAAGAAAGAAAGGAGAAGCTTTGACCCAGGACAAGGACAGGGATCCTGCTGGGATACTCATCGAATACAAAAGGAAGTGGGGGTATAAGGACTGGTGCCGTCGGAACGACAAGGCAAGACAATATCCGGACTATACGATACAGTCGGTATATATGAAGATACTTCTGGACAATGTGTACGGTGATGATGCTACAAACCAACCATCTGAACCTCAATTTGTTAAGATGAGGAAGGACATGAAAAGTCTCGAGCTCACAGAAGACACTACAGTGGCAACAAGACAAGATACCAACCTTGAAGAACCGGTTGAGGTGTGCACCGAGGCTCAGGGGGAGTTGGACTCCACGAAAGATGACAGACGTGTGTCAGCAGGACGGACTACAGACACGGATATCCAGCCTACAAGAATAAGGAAGCCTAACCCGAAGTACAAAGACTACGTGCAAGTGTATCACGTGACATACAAGCGGTCAAGGAAACAGAAACTAGAGCAGAAAGCACGTGAAAGTTTTGCTGTATCGGTACAACCAAAGGACCATTTTCATTCAGACGAGATATATGTGTCGCAGACATGCAAGCAGGCTATTGCTGATGAACAGCACGAAGACTACTGACTAGCCGCTATGCAAGAAGAGATGATTAAAGAGACACAATGTGCGGGTTCTGGTGCGACGCAGGGCGAAACGCACAGAACAGAATGTTATAACGAATGAGAGACAAGCAAGGCTACCTCAAACTCTTTAAAGCACGACTGGTTGTACGTGGATTCAAGCAAGTCTATGGAATTAACTACTGCGAGACAGAATGCACCGGTGATGATCAGATTTACAATATACGATCGGCGCTATACTTAGCACTCCAACGTGGATGGACCGTATTCGATACGATGCTAAGACAACATTTTACATGGAGGTTTGCAAGAGGAGGTGCTAGCGGAAAAGCCAACTGGCTTTAATGTGAACAAGAAGGATTAGGTATGCAAGCTGGTCAAGACTCTCTATGGATTCAAGCAAGCATTTAACGTTTGGAATCGCAAGCTACATGTTCGACTACAACGTCCAGGTTTCGTACGAGTCGAGTGCGACTTGGGCCTTTACGCCCGATTTTAAGAGGGGGATTGATATGCCGCTCACCGTGTGTATGTGAATGATTTAATGCTCATGGGAGATGAGACTGATTGTGAACAAGAAAAGATGCAATTGAGAGAAGAGCTTGAACTGGTGGAATTTGGACCAGCCAAGTATCTACTGGGTAATAGACCAACATGCCAAAACTAGATTCTTCAGTCAAGAGGCATAAGTCGTGGAAATACTCAAGCGCTTTCATCTGGCGCGTGTAACCCAGCGCCAACACCAGAAGCGGCGATGTATACAGTCAATACGAAAGAGGGCACACGTGACCAGCCATACAGAGAGGCAATTGGTGCACTGCAGTACTTGGTGTGGGGCTCGCGGCCGGACATGCGCATGCTGTACGAAGGTTGTGTCAGTACTTAAGCAACCCCAATGCAGAACACTATGCACAAGCTAAACGAGTTCTCAGATATCTACAAGGGGACCAAGGACTTTGGTTTGCTTATGGTGATACGCCAAGGACCGATAAAAGCAGTCGATTTGACTGTCTACACAGATGCAGATTATGCGAACGATATTGAAGATTGAAGGAGCATTGGTGAATATTTGACCATGATAGACGGTGCTGTGGTCGGCTATGGATCGCGCAAAAAAGGAATCAAAGCACCGAGCAGTATGGAAACCGAATACTATGCGATGCATGAGACTTGCAGTGGGTACACAAAATATGCATGGGGTTATATGTCAAGACACAAACACCAAAGAGATATTTTGATAACATGTTGCCCTGTGTGGCACGACGCCTAGCTTCATTTCGAAGCGAGTGAACTTTACACGTTCGAGTGCCTTTGTCATTACGTCCGCAATTTGATTTTTATCGGTACGTATTCAGTCTTCAGTCTTTCTACTTGTACTTGTGTCCTCACGTAATAGTTCTTGTTCTCAACTTGCGTGACGTGATGATGCTTACAGGCTTCTCCGTAAGATAAACGGCCGTCGGCAGATGGGCAGCGTCGAGATAACTTATTAAAGGGAATGATAAAATATGGTGGAGCAAAAAAACTACATACTTACGAGCAGGACGCGTTCAAGTGACGGGCAATGGCAGGGATCCAGGCGCCGTCATCTGGAAAGGACTCAGATCTGCATAAAGACAACCTTTCGACAAGCGGTCGCTTCCAGTCACCATATTCAGATACCGGATACATCAAGTTGCTACCAAGTTGCTGAAAGCGTAGACATTTACACAAAAAGAAGAGGCACCCAAGACGCAGGGCGTCTACCGCTGGGCCGTCAAGGAGGTGCAGACGCAGCGCGTCTACAGCAGGGCCGTTATTTTTTACATATAACGGCCCTGCTATATAGAGCATGCATACATTTAAAGATTCAGGGTATCCAGACGCAAGGCGTCTACCGCAGTGTGGTGGAGCCGATTTTCAAATCCGTAACCGAAGTTTTGTGAGAAAGTCGGATTCCCACTAGCCCGGACGACCAACTATCGGAGGGGTACTCCGTTGATCATGATCGGCATCAGGATCGGATAAATCATCACTATGATGACTGATCCAATCCTCCCGGTCTTCTAACCAGTCGCCATGTACGATAAAATCCATGTTTAATTTCATCTCAGCTTGTGTACCCATTGGTGTTCGGTGGCTACACTCACTCAGGTAGACTCTAGATGAGGAAAAACGTTACGAATCAGGTCGGAGGATGTGACCTTTTTCGAGACGGGGGGTGTTCTCGGGTGGAAACCTACATCGGAGGACAAACCAGGGGTGATACTATATGCAAGTATCGCAAAGGCCGGGTAGAGATATTTCAACAAACCGGACCAACCAATAAACGGGAAATAACCAAGAAACCACGTAAAACCATGATATAACCACGATCTTCCACAATAGAACCAAAACGTTATCTCCACAAAACCTTTTCAATAAATTATTCGTGTTTCAAACACGTGGGCGTGAGGGGTGAGGGGTGATGACCTCAAACAATCCCGTTGGGAGACTTCCGGTAAGCCAAAAAGCGTCAATGCGCGTCTTAACCGGGAATTCGTTAAGCTACAGGGGACTAGTTAACCCTGTGCTCCCGATGACCGCAACACGTGGCGGAGCGACTCTTTGCTTAAGGGATAAATTCAATCCTATTATTATATATGCAATATATAATACCTAATATACCTTACACCAACCTATGTGACCCACCTCATAGTTCAATCTTGATCATCATGTCACAAAGTTGTCCTGGTACCACCATAGGGCAGTCTTCAACGCTTCTTCAACCTGATCCGTACCACTTCAGACCGATCATCAGCCGATCCCGACCCGGTGATTTGCCGATCTTCAACTCACCCGATCTTCCAGTATCAGCTAGAAACCAGCTCAGGGTCGGCTTCTTGGGACGTTGTTCATCCGATTCAACACTGATCTTGGCTGAACTCCTTCTTTCTTAGCACCTGGAAGCTGATTCGGGACCGATCCAGACCGGTTCAGGATCGGCTCAAAAAATGAGGTCGAACCAGCCCCAGATCACCTCGAACCACCTCATAATTGACTAGATATCGACATCCTTGACGCTCAACTCTGTCTTCAGTCTCCAGTATGCGTTAAACCCGCCAGGTTTCACTGAATCAGTATTAATCTTAAGATCGGACTTGATCCGATCCTCTAGTGCTAATTCTGAGTAGGTTAGGTGGTCTCCGCAACTTGCTTCAGCCGATATGCCCCATAAAGCTCACCATTTCACACATAGGGTTCCATTATACGCTAGCTCTTCATATTCTAAGGCTGGTCCAAATCATTTAGTCAGTCAACCTAGATTCCAATATCATGCACTTGAACCACTTGGATCAGCGATGATCGGCTCCCATAATCACGCTCAGTCATATCCGCTATATCAAACTACCCATAAACCTACTCCATCACACGTACTTTGACCGGTCCGGCCTTAAAACCATCCCGGTCCGGCATCCGGATATTCATATCTGATTGTGATACTTGGCCGATCCGTTGTTCTCTGGGACAGGGTGCGACAACGGCAGCACCATTTTTTCTTCACATTTTACGATAGTTCGTTATCACATATGTCATACTATGTTGAACCAACCTGTCCCACCCATAAACGGTTCTGTCTTGATGAGTATTCAAACAACCACCAATCAACATCCATATGTGGACCACTTATTCCTGATTTTTTCTGGATCGCTCTACCACAGCCGCCCCTGAGACAAACCGCAGCCACGCAACGACTACAGTTCGACTCACTCCACAACGATATTTCCCACTTGGAGATCATGTCCGATCCGGTCCTTCTGGTTCTTCTCAGGCTCCTCCGTCTGATTCTCCGGACGATACTTTGCCTCCAAGATCAAGCTCATCCGTTCTGCGTCCTTTGGTCACATCGGCTTCTCCGATCTCGACTTCCCTGACTACTACGGTCGTAACCAGCTCTCGATCGCCGACTTTAACTTCCTTCCCCCCCTGAGGTTTTGCTACCTGCTCCCTTCCGATCCGTTCTTTTAGCTACCTGGAGCAACTGGCACTCTTAGTGGAAGGGACTGGTATACTTTCTTTAGGCTCGGCAGACACCAACCGGCTGCGACTGGGTCTTCATGACGCGATTTCTGAGCTGGCCGCTTTATGTGAAACTAACCGGACGCTTCGTGCCAGATTGTTTAATCAGCAAGTTGCGATAGATCGCTTGGAATGTGAGTCGCAAATCTGGTTAAGCGATTGTCGGCCCTGCAAGTGAACTACGACCAGCTCAGCGCTCTTCCCGCTGATCAATACCGTGATCGATCAAGATTGGAAGACCGTGTTCAGGCTCTGACGGCCGAGCGTGATGGCTTATCTGCCGACCTCGCTACTCTGCGTATTTCGGTAAAACCATCTGACACAGTCGCATCGCTGCAATCCATGGTTCGTGCCTTATCTATCACCGTCCGCGATCAAGGTATGTTCTCGTTCAATGTGACTTTTTCGATACATATGAGTAGCTTTCTTCACTTTCTCCAGATAAGCAAATCGAGAACTTGAAGAAGTCAATGGTTGAGATCGTGAACCACCTGCAACAGCTCGAGGACCACCATCACAACCATGACCAGCTGATCCAAAAGAGAGTTCTTGCGATCCGGGAGGTGGAGCGTTTGAAAGAGGAGACACGCCATATGGATGGGCAGGTCGACTTCATGGTCAAGCAGCTCTCTGATTCTCATATTAGCCGTTCCAGAGTTCAGAAACGGTTGAGTGAGATTCAGAAAGTGGCTGAAGATCGTCGGCGGGAGTTAGCTCTCGCCTGAATTAAATTCGAGGCATTGCAGTTAGACGAGCATACTTAGACCCTTCGTCTCACGAATCTGCAGAAGGTCGCTCATCAGACGATCGACAAGTGGACCGGCCCGAATGCTGATTCGGAATCACTACAGCGCGCCTTACGTGGATTTCCAAACTTGGTCGATGCCCTCGGTCCCAGGGCCGACAAGTCACCCAGAAATTTTCCTGAATCAGCCTAGTCTTTGCCAGAATTCTTTCTTGCTTATATTCCTTCGGTCGATCTGGAAAATCCTCAGCCGACTGCCGATGAATTGGCGGCACCTCCACCCGCTCGGTCTGGTTCTTCCCTGATTCCGGAACCAAGTCCAGCGCCGTCGGGTTAAACTCTTAAGCGGAAGAGTGATATCGAAGGGAAACCGGTTCCTGCCAAGCGTCCTCGCCTCTTCATTCCCGATTTTGATGAGGATTCGACGGGCCTGGACGAACGGTTCCGGGTTGCTATGGCCAAGTCGCGAAGTACCGGTCGGCAGGTTTTGGCAAAGAGTCCCACGAAACCAGCTTCCTTAACTCAAGCAATTGACTTACCGTCTTCGGACGATGACGAAATGGATGAACTGGAAGAGAAGCGGCCGGCCCCTGCTACTCTAAGTGGCCTTCCGTCAACTAATGCAATATCGACTGGCCGGCCTGCCACGTTTAGTGGCGTTTTCATCCCGGCTTCACGTTCAGCCGTGGAACAATACAATTACAGTACGATCCGAGCAAGAAGTGCATGTATATGTACGTCAACTCGGAGACCGAACCGACGGCAGCTCAACATGAGTCTCGCAAGCCATGTGCTGCTCGTCAAGTGTGGGACCTAACCACGATGGTCCTTCTATTCAAGAAGAACATTGTTCCTCGTTGTTTCTCTCGGCCAGGCAAGTGGATTATCCCTCCAAGTCACCGGCGCCTCCGCGGGACCAGTGGCATCCAGGTTTGCTCACAGCGAATGCTGTTCGGTTTATGATCGACTCGAAACCTTGGTAGGTTCTTTTGACCCCTATGCTTGGGTTAAGTTTCCCAGATCGCCCATGGTTTCATGCACTTAAGTCGCGTTTGGACCGATTCTGCAAGGAACATGGACAAGCGATATTGGAATCTACCCTTCAGTTTCCGATCTCCAGAAGTATGCGCAAGGATGCTTGACTGGTCCATGCTTGTAAAAGTCGCCGTAGCAAAGCTGGGCTCGCTTGGGCTGCAATTTGTGATTATGTGGTGTATGGCATACAGATCAACGAATGTGATATGGATGTTTTCTTGCTTCCCCCAGTGTTGCACCTGCCTATGTGCCGGGTAAGGCAAGAGGGTTTCGCCGGACACCGGAGATTGGTACTCCGGGTATGGACATCCGACCCCGATCGGTTCGTTGCAGGACGCCTTGACCTTCGTTGATCACCAAGTTCCCTGGTGAAACCAGTACTGCCTGAATCCTATGGATCATCCGGGCTTCAGATTCTCGTCTGTGTGCGAAGTATGGCCCATAATTATCGCGACAACCAGCCTCATTTCATTTCTCTTTTAATTCATTAATATATCGTGATGACGTTTTCCTTGTCTTTCTTGTATTCCATATTCGTGACATATCTCCAGGAACCGATTCGGAGTTATGCAAACGGCGATCTGAAATCCCAATAGTCTGGATCAGCATATCTCTACGGATCGGCTTGCATACCCGATCCGACTAAGTCGAAATCAGTTGAAATTAGCTGGTTCGGAGTCGATGAACATATATACACCAAAGCTCAATTGGTTCGGTCAAATGTCCGAAATAGAATCAGCACTGACCGAAATTATTCGTCGGATCTGTTACAAAAAGTACTCCTATAAACTATCTTAATTTCAAAGTTGATGTATTTGATATCGTCTTTGCTAGAGTTGATTGTGAGCTAGAGTTGGCACTTTCAAGTCCAGTGTAAAATTGGTTACTTCAATTTGCTGCCGTATCGTTTAGGCATAGATCTGCTCCCAATTCGTCCCATTCGAGGGGCCAAGACGTTTCAATGTGATATCAGAACGGTCCGCTGATTATCAAGCAAGAAATGTAGAGTTGGCGAACCGACCTCGTGATTTGTTATGGTGCGCCGAATGTCGGTGCCGAGTATTCCAAGGACGCGTATGTGCAGAATGAACTGGCTTTGGTCGTGCTCAAGCTCACGGTGGACGTCATGGGACGTGGTGGCACGTTTGCCTCGAAGGTTTTCAATATCAGTATTATAATGCGTTGCTTTGGGTGTATAAACAATTGTTCAAGAAAGTGAGTGCGACAAAACCTCTGTCTTCTCGTAACGAATCGGCCGAAATATTTATGTTTTCTTTGTCGTGTGTAAACAATTCTTGGCACCTCACTCAAACGATCCCAGGTTGTTTGATTCAAAATAGTCTTTGATGAAGTGGGAGCGCCTGAAAAGAAGATTACCATCTTTCATCCCAAGTTTGGAGAGCGCGAACGCCATCGTGAAGGTAGGTCCTATTCCATGCGTATCCGGTTGTAGTTTTTCGAGTCTTTAGCGATCTATTACCCATTACTCGCTATCGCAGTATACAGCCAATAGCAATATCGAGGGTGCATATGTTGCGTTCTCTTCTGGTGAGAAGGTAACGTTTCTCTTTATATGCAATTTGAATGTTTGACCTATGACATTTCTATCAAACTGTTTCTAATATACGAGATACACTAACGAGATCGCTGTGTATACAGGTTATGACGAGACTTTGGGTATGACCTTGACAAGCGAGTGCAGTGTGTCTCAATTCCTGGAAAGTCACGATTCCATTCGACTGTTCACTGACACTACATGGATTAAATTCTTACCAGAAGATGAGGTGTATCGGGAACATATTAGCACCACGGATGAAATCGTCACGTGTTTGAATGATGTCAAGGTTGGTCCTGTTGAATATCTATCAATTGGTTGATTATGTCGATGAAGATAGAGAGAAGGAATGATGATTCCAAAGCTGAACTCTTTGTCCGAGCCCCAACGGTGTTCCGGCGTCCGATTAAATTCGAAAAAAAAACACCGAAAGACAGTGCGTGGTGGTGCTGACACCCGCCCTCGTGCAGTCTGATCCTTCTCCTCCATTCCGGTATTCTTCTCTTTCCAAAAATCCGTTCAAATCTCTTACCATTTCTAACTGTCGACTGTGTATACCCTTAGGTCTTTGGGAAAGTGGACTTTAAATCCTTATTGAAGTGACGGATTCGGATGAATAAACACAAAGAAGAGCTCTTGAAAGCTGAAAATCCCAAAGAGACAACGTCAAGAAACCCGAAGGTGATGTGACCGAACAAGAGTAAGATGCACTTGTCCGGTAAGAATTGTCCTAAATGCGTGCGAAAAAGAAGCGAGAAAAGAAAAAGGTAAAGTCTGAATCAATATCTATGTGTGAAATGGAGGCACATCCAGTAGTCCTTGTCACATCTTTTCGGTTGACATGTTGTGGATTAACCCTCTTGACTCCCGTTACATGCCGACATGAACACCGTGTCTCCTATACTATCTTCGTTGACTAGTGCGATCGGTAGTCGATTTGGACTGAACAGTTATGATATCACATGTATGTGTATTGGCAAGTATCCAAAGCCCTTCCGTTATCATTTGGTCGGTTTCGTCCTTGAATAGACCGGCTATTGAAGCCGCCTAGAAGAAACGGCATCCTTCAGCTGTTGAGGGTTTCCGTGTCGCAAAACTCTCAACCGATCCAGTGTTCAGACATGTTGAATCTTCATGTGCTTCAAGAGCATTTTTGATCAAGTATCTAACAACCGTTTGTGTTTAAATGGTTGTAGGAACGAGAACAAAGCGGAAACTTTGACTTCATGGCTTCGGGCATGAATGCAGAAGAAATTGACGTGGCAGAAGTGGAAACGCCCTTCAGTTTGAAGGAATTAAAACTCTCCAAGAATAAAGTGGACGAATTAGAAAATGCTGATGTCCAGTCTTCGGATGACGAGGAGCTTGAGTCTGAATCGGATGAAGGAGATGGTCACACGAGGCCGGAAGATAGTGACGCCGAGTATGCCGAAATACTGGAAGCGTCCATGGAAGAAGCATACGAGTGACGATGTAAAAACTCGGAAAGCTGTGAAACGTACCAAACTGGCCAAGCGCGCGACTACCGGGGAAGCGACAGTGAAATGTTTGAGGGGATATAAAGCAATATGTGAAGATGATTAATCAAGACGAGGTATGTCGAATCTCTCTCTGTATCTGTAGTTTCTTCATCCGTGTTATCTGTTCCGGGTCTGCTCAGTATCTTTGATCAGTTTTCAAACATGGGTAAGAGAAAACCGAAAGCTCCATGACTGCTCTAAAGCAAGAATTTTAAATTTGTCTAGCATCTCGTTACATGTATAGTATCGGAAATTCCTCCAAAACACTTTAGAAAGTACTTTAGTGGACAGAAGGGCATCATGTGACGTTGATATCGCATAAAGAAGCTGCAGACATCCAAAAGACGTTGCATCACTTGAAACAAATTATATGTTACATTAGAGTTATTTTTTTATTCTTTTGTCGACAGCAAGCAATTTGATTCAACACTGCTTACGCTTACATTGGTTATCACTCAGGCTGGCCGTGGTTGCGATACACCCATGTTGAAGCTGTCGTGCGTTTAACGCCGTTGACAGCGGCGATGCGCGCCAATAACGGTCGTCTTGAGCAGCTTGGAGAACACGCGAATTGACGTCGAGATTGTAGCATTGGTATGGCACCCTGGTGGTTGGTTGGAAAATGAGTTTTCTTGATACTCCTGGGTGCACGCATAATGAATTTGGCGCGAAACTCTCGCGCGCACCACGTCCGAGGCTAAATCCCGCTCAATTTAATTTTTTTGTTTGCTGTAGTTATACCCTCTAAAAACCGCTCGTGGTGATTTGTATGATCATTGAAAAGGTGTCAAATAATTTTGGTCATTGCTGATTTTATTTTGGACCTTCGACGAAACCAATTGAGCTTTAGTGTATATATGTTCATCGACTCCGAACCAGCTAATTTCAACTGGTTTCAACTTAGTCGGATCGGGTTCGTTAGGCGATCCGTAGAAATATGCCGATCCAGAGTATTGGGATTCCTGGTCGCCGTTTGCATAACTCTGAATCGGTTCCGTCTCACACGATCACGTTCAAATTCTCGTACTAAAACTCCACAGTTGAGATTTCGTTAATCCACCCAGGCCGGATCGTCATAACCTTTTCACTGGACCAGAAAATCACGACGGGTTCGACCAAATCGGATCCTTTTGCCCGATCGGGTATCTAGAATCTTCTCAACTTTGAATTCATCTTGATCCAACACATCCTTCCAACTATCGTCAGGTAAAAGGGCCTCATCGAAATCAAATCTTGGCTGATCTTCGATTTATAACCTGGTTTTTGGACGATCAGGAAACTCCCTTACCAGATTCAGTTTCGACAAATGAACGATCGGAAAAACTCCATAATCGGTGCCTGCTGTGATCAACCAGGCGGCATGATCGCCGATCAGCTCCGAAACACGGAACGGCCCGTGCCACATGTGCGCTAATTTCCTGGCATATCCTTCTTTCACCCGATCCAGGCAAAGCCAAACCCTTGATCGCGGTTAAATATTATGGGGATCGGCCTGATCGTTATTCCGGTCGGCTCTTTCTTGGATCGCTCTGTGGAGTCATTCATTGACTTGCTCTCGCGCGTGTTAATAGTGGCGCTGCAGTCCCATACGCCACCTACGGGCCTCGCGGTATCGACTTCTGGTACATCCGACGGGAATCGCCGATTCAATAGTCGATCGTGGGCCCCAACCATAAGTCAAATAAAAGGGAGTGTCTCCCCTGACCCAATCAAAGGAAGAATTTAACGCAAAAACCAGTCTTTCCGCATATTTGTCCCAATCTTGTCGGGCAGAATCAACAACATACATTTTTATAGTTCTGGTTAGCGTCTGTAACATCCGTTCGACTTTACCGTTCGCACGGCCAGTAAGCCATGGTCGCACTTTGTTTCTGAAAAGCATCTGATTAAACGATCGGAAAACTTCAGCCATAAAACCCGGTTCACGATCGTGCCTGATTACTTCGCTGGCACCAAATCGCCTGAAAACACATTCCTCATAACTGCGGGCGACCTGCTCTGCTGTTCGGGCGGAACCAGCTTTAGCGATCACCAGTCCGGCAAATAAATTAGTCCAGATAAACAGTTCAGTATTGGCCTCGAATGATTTCGGCAGAGAAGGGATATGGTCCATCGCTATTACTTGATAGGGGTAGGTCGCCTGGATATTTCCGGGCGATCTACCTCGAATGATCGGCATACCCTTCCGGGTTTCGCAATCAGTACACGTTTCAACAAACGTTTGGACACTCCAATATAGACCTCTCCAGTGAAAATGCTTGCGAATCTGTGGTATGTCCGGCCAACACCTTGATGACCACCCTCCAAACTGAAGTAATAGTGATGCAAAATATCGACTTGCAAAGTTTCCGGAATCACCAGTTTCGCTGATCGATCGAGACGCGACAACTTGATTAGCATGAGAATAGTAGAAAAGCAAGTTGTTTTCATCCATTTCGTAATTGGAAGCGATTTTAACACAATTCTTCGCTTCGTTTTGGCTCCGTTTCTCCAGATCAACACTCAAAAAGGCGTTTAAATCCACAACCACATTTCTTCATCTTGACCTTTAAGGATCCTTTCGATCCGCAGCTTCTGAACCATTTCTCCCGTCAGCCTTTCTTAAGAAATCGGCCAACGAAGTGCCGATCTGGTTCGTGATCTCGTCATGATCGATACTTGTGCTGATTTTTCTTTATCCTTCGAGGAACCAGCTTGGGTAACCTGTTAATTTCGATCAGTTCATCCAACATTACATTGTCCGTGATCACCGATCCGGTCTGATCACGCATGGTTATTGTGGCAAGATGATCAGCACTCCTGTTCCAGTCGCTTTTTACGTGCAAGTGGACATGATTTGGCCATCCTCGTAGGATTTTCATAACACGATCATTCAGTAACTTCAGGCGCGATGCCATACAGTCGACCTTCCCGGTGATTTGCCGAATCACCAAATTTGAATCTCCACATATGATCACCCTTTGCCCTTGAAGGAAATCCAAACCTAGCAACAAACCACGGTACTCAGCCTTGTTGACTGTAATAGGCTGAACCAGTAAATATGATGACCCACTCCGGTAATTTCCACAACAAAGCACTATACGCTCCGACACCTTTCTTCACGCTCGCTGAACCGTCGAAACTTACGACGATCAGGTCCTCATCCGAGACCACGACCGATGGAGGTATGATGATCGATTCTCGTGGTTGTTCCGAAGAGCAACCTCGATCAAGGCTTCGTCGACTTCTGACCAAGGGGCGACACTGGCTGCTAAGGTACCGATAATTTCTTCTTCACCCTTGGTACATTAGATGATTTCCAAAATCCACTGAAATAATAACGCTGACCATCGCCCCAGTCTTCCACAATTCCGGTCGAAGACAATAACAAGCTAGGGTGGACCGTCTAGAAAGTACCTAAATCTGTCTGGTCACAGCATAGAATAACAGACATCCAATATGCGTAATAGTGCCAGCACTTCTTTGTCCACCATGACATAGTTAACCTCATTCGGTTTTTACGTTCGGCTTGTAAACGTCACTGGACAATACACCCCATCATGATATTGGACCAGTGCGGCTGATATTGCCCACTTACTTGCATATAAAATCACCACAGGAATCTTCTCCGGATCGAAAAGTTTCAGTATCCAAGTCGAAACCATCTTCGCCTTCAGCATACTGAAAGCTACCATAGCTCGTCCCATATGAACTTCCATCCAGACACGGTTCGGTTGATCAGAGAGCCGGTTTTGAGGTCCGATTCGTTCATTTCAGCTTCGTGACTGGTCTCGTTCGGTGATTTTTCCAACTGATCACGTTCTCGTAGCCTATGATAATCAACTTCTTTCAACTCGTATAATATAGCAGCATATATCGAAAATGTTTCGATAAACCGGCTATAATAATTCAAGGATCCGAGAAAAGACTGCATTGCCTTTAGTGATCGGGGAAAAGGAAGGTTACTAAGTGCACCCAAATCCTTCGGTTTTGCCTCCAAACCATTTAAAGACACATTATGACCCAGATAAGAGACCTTGGGCCGACCTCAGAAGCTCTTGATCACGCCGATCGATAAATTCCAGCGTTCGCAGGTGTCAAGGCGTCGTTCGACGTTGTCGCATAAAATATCCCATGACGTTGCCGTTACCAAGATATCGTCTATATATGATCGCCTCCCCAATACCGATGGTTTCTGGTTCTGGTCTGGTTCACCTTCCGTGAACACATCGTGGGGTTCGGTGATGTTTCGGTCGGCACTGATCTGGAAGTATCCATAGAGAGCATTGCCAATCAGCCTCGGATAGATCTGCGGAGCGTTCATTAATCTGAACGGCATCCGGTTCCATTCGACGAGGCCGAAAGGTGTAACAAAAGCTGATATCTCCCGAGCACGATCGGTCAACGAAACCACCCAGAAACCACTAGCCATGTCTAATGACAAAACCATAAAAATTATCTAAACCCTCAAGTAAATCATTGATCAAGGGCATCGGATAAACCGTAAACTTCGTGAGGCGGTTTACCATCCTATAGTCGATACAGAGTCGGATATCAACTCCGTTCATTTTTATCCAGATCACGATCGGTGATGCTCACTGCGATGTTGAAGGTCGGATAATCTCCGTACTCAACAGGCCCTTGATCAGGTCGGATAGCTTGTTCCCGTATTGTGGTGCGACCTTACGACAACTTTGAGCGATCGGTCTCGCATTCCCCACATTAATATCACAAACGGCTCCATAAGCAGCTTGAGGTGAGGTTTACCCTTCCCGATCAATAAATATCGCCTTTTCCAGATGATCTTTTTTAGTATCGATCTGTTCGAGAGTGTTTACTTTGGGATCACCGACTTGTAAATCTTCCAGGGTGACCTCAGGTATGTTGGGTGATACTTCTGGCAAAACCGCCATCTGTTTTTCGATATCTTCAATGTATTGATCACCACCTTCATGTATAAATACTGTTCATCCACCGGATCTATTCCCTCCGGTTCGGTATTAGCCTGGATCGCCTCTAGCGAATCATCCGATAGGTGATCCGCTTCAGGTTCCACTTCACCTTCAGCAACTGCGACAGGTTCACGTTCCACTTTCTCTACCAACTCGCGGTTCTCACTAATTTCGCTCTTGTCAGAGTTGTCTTTAGTCGAATCATCATTATTTTCATCCATCGGGTCCGTGGTAATCGGTGATCCGGTTCTAGTAACGTTTAAAATCTGCGGACCTTTTTCGACACAAATTTTACCAGTCGTCTTCACCGACTATCGTCTGATCAGTAACTTGGTCGGAGTTGTATAGTACGGTTTTCCAACTAAAGGTTAGGTATCTTCATCTACCAAATCTTCATTACTGATCAGGTCCGTGGTGGCTAGATATGCCAGATTCTGCCATTCAATGTATCTTCGTGATCCCACTTAGACATACCCCATCTGTCGAGGTACTTTCCCTATAGGCAACCACATCCCTAGGATCATGTCTTCATGAACAAATAATGACTGATCCGATATGTTGGTAATCCTGATATAGCTTGATCTACCAATCTCTTTGACAAAAGTCGGTACCCATCGTTCACCACGAGTTAACCACAATTTCTGCTGCCGATCAGTCGACCGGATCATCACATCAGCCGACCGGGCTACAGCAATGTTTTCATACTGACCCATTTTGACCATATGCATGTGGGTACCATATAATGGACGTCGGCCGGATAACTGTACCTGCACTCCCTCTGGAAGGGTCGAGGTTCCATAAGAAAGATCAAGCCGTATACCGGCTGGAACCATGAAATCCATTCCCAGTATCGCGTCCTGACCTGCTAATCGGCCGTTCCAAGCATTGAAAGAGTAGACCAGGGAACCGGCTAAAGTGATTTTGGCACGTGACCGTCCCTCAGTCATAGTATCCTCGAGATTCACCAGGCAGTAGGTCCAACATCATGATCATGTTCGATTGGGAACATTAGTCCACTCTGAGACTGTAAATCGGACATCAATCGGCACAAATTTTGAAATGGATCATGTATTGTTTGTTATCTCCTATTCCTCAAACTTATTTCTGCTACCGACGTATGCATAAATGCTGAACGTAACCCGCTCAGCTTCGAACGATATTCCAACCTGTCGAGCGATCTAGTTTAACATTATCTCGACATCCGGTGGAATCATGCCGGCATGTTTGGTCGGCACGTACCACTTGCGCATCTGATTGAAAACTCATCCGTCGGGCAGGCACCGACGTCATGAATCTTCCCACAGGTCTTGCACACGAAAAAACAATGATCAGAGGGGTGACCCTTGCGATCACATCTCCCGCACGTAATTCTCTTCCAACAATCACGAGCGCCGTGTTAAGTCGACCCGCAATGCACACATTTCTTGCGAGGTCGGTCCTGATCTCGGTAATTTCCGCCACATTTCCGTCCATCAACACCATTAGTCGATGATCTCGGACGGATTACCGGTTCCGCCGTAAAAATATGGCGATATTGTTCTTCATCTGAGCCTAAGCTTGACCGGCCACTTTCTTCCCCAGAACGGGGACCATCCGATTCTTTCGCAACCACCCGGTTAACTATTGCTGGTCGGGCCGCTGATGTCTTGACCTGGTCCGGGTGTCGTTTCGATCGGTATTGGTTTGATCCTATCTCGACCTCGGGCTCTCGGCTTTTAGCTTGCTTTAACGTTCTTAAGGTCAGTTCCAGTTCTTTAGCGTTACTTATGCGAAGCAAGGTTAGCTGATTACCCAGATCACGGTTGTCTAAAGTGCCGATAAAGTGTTCAACGTGTTAGCGAGCCACATTCGCATGTCGTTGATCTTTGATCAGCATTTTGGCTCGCAGACCAGCAATATTCAATCGACGTAAATATTCGATCGGTGTTTTATCGGACCTGTTCTTCATATGGTAGTATTGTCTCGCGACAGATACCCCTGAGTTGCAATATTGCTCCATAAATTCCTCACACAGCTGAGACCACTTTAAACGTACTTCTCGACTTAATTGCTTTAGCCAGTTCTTGGCTGGACCTTTCATCAGATAAGAAAAAATCTGACACCCTTCCCCTTCTGGTGTCTTGTCCCTCAAAAAAGCTGATTTCGTCCGGCTGAGCCAGGCTCTCGCCTGATCATCGTCCATGTCCTTGCCGGTAAAATCTTTCAACTTAGAGATTGCCGACATCCGGACTAGAATGATCGTTCCAGAATCACTATCACATGCCTGCGCCGAGGCCATATTTGCCTTACGAGGCATCTCCATATCCAAATCGTCCGGATCGAAGTGTTGACTGATCTCTCCATCTGATTCCATATCCACGTCACTACGTGGGGGTGGGTGATTTATTGAATCGATCTTGATGAATGGTTTGGAATATTGATCGGACAATCCCGGCTGATCGGACTGATTCCATTTCCACATCTACCGGTTTTTGAACCGGTTTAGCCGCTGGCTGATTGATGTGAGGACTTGGTTGTTCTTGTCCAGGTATATACTGGGGTAATCCATGTAGTTCTCATACGAACCGGTTGATCATAGACGTGAACATGGTTCTCATTGGTTCCGGAACTTCCGGTATGCCGGTGAAATTATTATTGGGGGTCGGGTTATTTTGTGCAGTGTCTTGAGAATCTTCGAAACTATCTCCTGACCCGACTCGACCCGGTCCGTCTTCCTTTTTCTAATCTGCGACTCCGTCTTGGGGTCGGTCTGCCTGATTCCCTTCGGGCCCAATGTCATACGCGTCACTCCGACCTAAGAATCGCTAGAATCTGGTCCGGACCGTGAAGATGATTGATATATCGATTCGATATCCATAGGATATTCAACCAACTGTGATCGATGTGAAGGATCAATCGGCGGTTACTGGGCCACGGGATTCGCCCCGAGCAACGAAACAAGGTGATCGTACACCGTTATCATAGCTTCTCTGATGGTTCCTTGGTCTAGATCGAACGGCATATTCGCGTCAAACGCACCAGTAGTGAAAACAATTTCACCGATCTGGGCCAGGAGAGTTCTGAACAGGTTGAGCTGACTACCAGTCATAATTGGCCTAGTTGCTCGACCTTCTAGCTTCCCAAGGATCATAGGTTTGATGATTTTCATCACCCGGTTGTTAGCTAGGAATTTGTGAAACTCCCGAAGGTAAAACAAGCGTTCTGCATCCTGAACCGTGTTTTGTTTTCGGTTGGTTCGGTCTTCTCTTCATCCTCTTCGAACACCTTCGGTTGAGGTTTCACATATTTGTTTTGTGGATCATATCGATCCGCCCCTATATCTTTTTATCTTTTCCAATTTAATTTGTATGCAGAGGATCGAGGTCGGCACCCCGATCCTTTCCCGGATTATAGTTAATTTTACTATACCCGGATCGGCTCCGGTCGGAGCCTTGTGGGGAGTTGTTCCTCTTCAATTTCGACTGAGGCCATCGCTTCCTTTAACTATGGGCAGCATCGGAGGCGATACGCCTTCCTCCAATGCAGCCGAAAAAGTTTCCGCCACTTTGACTTTCACATCTTTTTCGTCATCAAAGGAATCACGGTGATATCCTGAGTCACCAAGTGATCCGGGCACGCGCACCATTGTGGTGGAGCCGATTTCCAAATCCATGACCGAAGTTTTTTTTTGGGGGGGGGCAATTCTCACTAGCCAGGACGACCAACTATCGGAGGGGGTACTCCCGTGAGTCCTGATCGGCATCAGGATCGGATGAATCATCACTATGATGACTGATCCGATCCTCCCGGTCTTCTACCCGGTCGTTATGTACGATAGGATCCATGTTTAATTTCATCTCACCTTGTGTACCCATTGGTGTTCGGTGGTTACACTCACTCAGGTGGACTCTAGATGAGGAAAAACGTTACGAATCAGGTCGGAGGATGTGAGCTTTTCGAGACGGGGGGTGTTCTCGGGTGGAAACCTACATCGGATGACGAATCACGGGGTGACACTAAATGCACGTATCGCAAAGGCCGGGTCGGACCAACCAATAAACGGGAAATAACCAAGAAAAACCAGGATATAACCACGATCTGCCACGGTCGAACCGATACGTTATCTCCACAAAACCTTTTCAATCAATAAAACGTGTTCTAAAAACGTGGGCGTGAGGGGTGAGGGTTGAAACCTTAAACAATCTCGTCGGGGGACTTCCGGTAAGCCTAGAAGCGTCAATGCGCGTCTTAACCAGGAATTAAGTTGAGCTTCAGGGGCCCCCGTGGGTGTTCGCACCTCGGAAATAATTTCCAAGAGCGACTATACCACAATCGTGCGCGTGCACAGATCTCTTGGTGACCCTAGATATCACCGCGAGTCCCTAGTGGGCGAAAACGCAAGGCCAGTTAAATTTTTGAGGATATTGTGTCAGGTGCATAGAGGGAAGGCATATCGCCCCCAATGCTGCTAAGGATGAAAGGATGCGATGGTCGACTCGGATTGGGGGAGTATGAGATCGACATTAAAGAAGAAGTTACTCCTCTGGAGGCTCCAACTGGAGCTGGCCCGGACTATATTGCTTGTCACTATTTTCTATCTGGAGCCGGATCGGACTATTGTGCAGGTCACGATTGTCCGAGGAAGTATCAGGGTTTTGATCCTGATCCGTAGATATTAAACAAGAAAAAATAATAAATAAAGAAGATGAACCGAAGGTTGGATACGACCGGAGCGGAAAGCTGGCCGACCTGGAGCCAGGTCACCCATCCCCTGGAAAGCCGGATGGGCTGGGTCCAGGGTCCTACCCCGTAAGGTAGTCCAGGTCGGAACTATGCAGGATGAGCTATATTTTGAGGAGGAAGAAGAAAAGATGGATACTCTACCGCATAAACTCACGGAAACCGATCTAGAGTTTTGGGTAAATTTTTGTGGACGGATGCTGTCCTCAAGATTACCCGACCCCAAATCTTGGGTGAATTAAAAGGTCCCGTCTCTCCCCCATCCAGCTCTGGTGGTTACTTGATCCTTATTTGACCCGCTCAAACTAACCGGCAAATAATACCGGTGCATTCGATTTGAACCAGTTATTCGACCTGGAAGCAGACAAGCTGAAGAAAGCATCCAGCGCACTTCACGATCGTCGGGTGCCTTTAGTGGACAGCGCCGAACCAAAGAAGAGGATGGCAACCACTAAGATGACCCCACCTTCACCGTCCACCCCCGGCGGAACAGTCGGAGGACATTCTGGTTCTTCACAATACGAATCAGCCCCTTCGGAGGTGATTTCCTCTTTTTCGTCCGTGGGTATTACCCGTATGACGCTTGGCCCAAAAGGGAGTAGCGCATGTCGCAATGACAACCGTGTTTGGAGGTATTAGGAGCCCAGTAACACCTGATCGGAGGGAAGCTGGCCACCATAACGCCCTGGTACGGACAAAGGTGGACGGTGCGGCTTAAGGGATAAAAATCTGGATTCGAGGTTTAAAAAGAACCCCAATCTGACCCCCAGGTGGCGGCCCACATCCAGTACATGTTATCAGCGATGATGGAAAGGTACCTGGGAGAGCATCGTCGGTCCAATGCTGGGCAGCACGATACACGGCCGCCCGGACAGCCATCTCCCGCGGAGAGCGGTCGCCCGAACCAGCCTAGCATTATACCAGATAATTGCTGGATGTAGATATGGAAATGGTTCAGTCGAAAGAAAATATGCCTCAATATGACCCACCTGGCCGATGTACAGGTCTCCGACCCGTCCGACCCCTTAATAGAAGACCGTCATTTAGTGACATCGATATGGAGTCAGTCAGGTCGGTCAGGTGACACGACGATCCGGATGACCTGGATTTTGGGATGTCTCGCCGGGTCAATATGGCCTCAGCCCCTTTTTTCGACCCGCACTCAGCGGCGATTACCAGGGTCTGGATGTCAGCAACGTCTGAGTTGAAGGTGTTTACTGGCGGCCGAGACATGGACGATGACCAGGCCAGGGGATGGTTAAGCGAAACGAAGTCGGTATTTCTTAGAGACCGGACGCCGGACTATGAGAAGTGCCTGATTTTCAGGGACTTAATGAAAAGGCCAGCTAAAACCTGGATCCAGCATCCTAGCCGAGATGTCCGAGACGATTGAAGGCAACTAATGGAAGCATTCGGTGAACAATACTGTAGGTCTGGGATGTCAGTGGCTTGTCAATACTTTAACACCAAGAAGAGAGCGGATGAGACCCCCCTGGAATATCTTCACCGGCTGAATGTTGCGAGAATGAGGGCAAATATACCAGTCAAGGAGGATGCTAGCAATCGGACGCTGCTCGGGAACATGTGGAGCATTCGGTGAACAATACTGTAGGTCTGGGATGTCTGTGGCTTGTCAATACTTTAGCACCAAGAAGAGAGCGGATGAGACCCCCCTGGAATATCTTCACCGGCTGAATGTTGCGAGAATGAGGGCCAATATACCAGTCAAGGAGGATGCTAGCAATCGGACGCTGCTCGGGAACATGTGAGGCATTTTATCAGTACGCTGGATGACGGCGAACTGGCAGACCAGCTCGCATTGCCACGTATGAAAAACACCACGGAGCTGGAATTAACTCTACGGACGTATCAAAGGGCGAA
This sequence comes from Sclerospora graminicola, assembly GCA_001887855.2. NCBI lineage: Eukaryota > Oomycota > Peronosporomycetes > Peronosporales > Peronosporaceae > Sclerospora > Sclerospora graminicola. Next base: position 2,650 of record MIQA02002727.1, on the reverse strand, counting down.
GAATCGAGATCCCAAGGTAGCCGTCGGAATGGGCAGGTACAGGTCGCGTTCTAGCCTACACCAAAGAAGTAAACCACTATCGACCAGGACCGCCCGTGCTGTTCGCATGGTTGCAATAGATTCGGATGCTACCAGTTGTGAAGAGGAATATCAGCGGTCTGGGGCGAATCGGAAGAGGAACAATATCGCTATCGGTTTCGGCGGAAGCTGGTCACCAGTCCCTGCCAGCATCTAGGTTGGGTCATCAAAAAGGTTTTCCTGCCCGAACTGACCAGGACTACCCCAGCCGAGAGTGTACCCACTGTGGATCCATCAAGAACGATGACAGAAGCAGCTGGAAACGACTGACCTGCAAGAAGTGCAAAAAGAAAGGAAATCCGGCTGAACACTGCCTGTTCACCTGCAAGATTTGCGGGAGGTGCACGATGGAGGACTTTTCCCCATCGTGGAATTCTACAATTAGATGAAGAATTGGTATGTCCCGACTAAACATGCCGGAATGTTGCCACCAGGAGTGGAAAAAATGATAAACTAGATCGCTTACCAGGTTGGAATCTGGTTCGAGACGAGCGGTCTAGTGTTGGTATCTATGCATTTGTCGGTAAGGAGGATACTTGAGAAGCAAAGCAAAGCAAAGCGTAACCGACAATACATGTAAGTTTGACGATTACATCAGCCGACCCCCCGTCAGAAATGCTGACCCTCACCAGGTGGCAGTATACTACTGGATAAATATTGTCGATCTGAAGTGGTTATGGAGCTGATTATTACCCGGTGAATCACGGAGTCACTGGGAATACCATTCGCCTGACAAGGGGTTCAAGCATGCCAAACCCGACGGCAAGATAAGTAACCAGAAGGCCACTATGCTTTTTGACTCTGGTGCAGAAGTTCCCATCATCGACACCACCTTCGCTCGTAAGGTTGGGTGTGAAATTGATGAGACGCGAAGACAAGAGTGTATTGAAATTAGAGAAAAGTTTGTACATGAACCAGGGAAGGACAAAAGTGAAGATAACCCTGGCTGGGTCACTAGTATACTTTTTCACCGCCTGGGTAGGAAGGCTAGCTGGGCAGGATGCAATTTTGGGGATGGGTTTCATAGTGCCTACCGGCATACGACTGGACTTATCTCACGGTACGCTGACTTTGCCTGATGAATTGCCTATCCAGATGGCTGGTCTGCGACCTCTATATGGTTCCCACACTCAATTCCTTAGGCTGGGTCAGTTCGTAACTATTCCGGTGGGACGGGCAGTGGAGGTGGACGCTCGATCGCACGAGAGGCGACATAAGTTGTGGCCGACTAGGGGAGATTTTTGGGTGCCCTCGTTCGTCAAGGAAAAATATCATTCCGACTGTGTTAGAGTGACTAACATCTCAGAGCAGCACCTCAACTTGCATGAAGATGTCATCATTGGAATGTGGTTGGCCTAGGACAAGGGCCCCGCCGACCAAGTTATGCCACTATTGGTTCAAGGCGTTATATCGAGTGGCAAAGCCTGGCCTACCAAGCGACAACAGATCTAGTCAGTGCAGTAGAGTCTGTGGAAGAGGATCTGACACCTATGGTGGTCAGGCCGGAGTACCGGACACCTTCCCGAATATTAACTTGGAGCCGACCGGAACCTGGTCAGCGTCGACGTGCTCACCCGAACACCTGTGCCAGTAGCTGAACTAGTCTTGCCCACGCCGTCCACGAATAATGAGCAGATTAACGAATCCAGCGACGTCCGACGCTGTTCAACCATGTGAGGAGGATGATTCAGAATTAGCCATAGCCGACCTAGGCGGGAAACCTTGTCAGCCCTGTTATAGCCGGATGGAACCCCTTTCGGATGAAATTGTCGGAACGTCGGAGGTGGATGGTGCTGCTGACCCAGTGGAATACCCTTATATTGAAGAGATGGGATTGACCGGAAGTGAGATGGAGGCCGACCAAGTTTGCATTCACGAAGGAGGCGACCAGTTTGCCGAAAGCATGGAAGACCGGATGGCAGTGTTACCCGAAGTTATACCCGTCCCCAGCGGTCACTATGGAGGATTAACAAGTGGGCAACCCAGAAGTTAACACTCCAGAGGAGATCAGCAGATTTAAAAATATCATATGGAAAAGGAGACACGTGCTGATCGGCCAGGGTAATGCGCTACCCCCAGTGTGACATTAGCGTTGGTAATGCGAAGACAGTAGCACTGCGGTGCCGAAGCGCTTCTACCCAGTATCGAAAAAAAATGTATCAAGGGCTGCTGGCCATCCAGCCATCCACCTCGGCATAGGCATCGCCCATCATAATTATCTTAAAGAAACGGGATGGGCATACGGTTGTGTATTTATTACCGGCTGGTAAACCGGTTAACTAATCTGATGGTCTACCCGATGCCGCTGACAGTGATTTACTGGAGGACCTGGATAAAGTCTTGTGGTATTGTTCGCTGAATATGGTTAGTGGATTTTGGGTGGTTTCTGTGACTGACCTTGCACGGGAGATTTCTGCGTTTGTCACTCTCTTCGGGTTGTTTTAGTGGAAACGGATGCCGTTCGGTCCTAAAAAGGCTCCGCAGATATACCAGCGGTTAATAGATAACGCGTTGTACGGGCATTTCAAGAACAAGGCAGGCCAGTGTGGTAAAGCGATCGGAAGATATTGGG
>MIQA02002725.1:0-12335 GCA_001887855.2 Sclerospora graminicola | reverse complement strand
TGGTGTAGTCGCTCTCAGAAAATCTTCCTGAGACGCGAACCCCCACGGGGGTCCCAGACGACTGACTACCGGAGGGGGTACTCCGTCCATCCGAGTCATGATCCGATCCGGCTTGAGGCCGGCTGGATCGGTCGCTTCCATCCGCTTGATCGCGACTGCTCGAATGTTGCATGTTAAAAGCTCACCTTGTGTACCCGTCAGTACTGGGTGGTTAGCTCTCTTGATGGACCCTAGGGCGAAAAGTGTAAATCCGTCCAATAGGGAGATGAGGTGTAGGACTAGGGGTAGCTCCTGGGCGGAAATCGTCACCGGGGAGCTCGTTGGGTAATATACTTGAACTTTGTATAGTGCCGGCTGGGCCGAGAATAGTCGATCGGCCAGCTAAACCAATAGGACACTTGAAGTTTGTATAGTACCGGCTGGACCGAGAATAATCGATCGGCCAGCTAAACCAATAACAATGAAGGGCGAATCCAAATGTGTAAACGAGGCAGATACAACTCCACACTCTTCCACAGAAGGCCAAAAATGTCACCACTTCCCAATACTTGATACCGTGTTCAAAACACGGGCGACTTGAGGTTAGTATACGAAGTCGCCGCGACTCCCGGTCAGGGGACTTCCGGTGGGTTAACTTAACCTTCCCCGGGCAAACCAATAACAGCAAGAGGGGACCTTGTTAGCCCTCTGCCGTGAACCAATAAAGCGACTTGTGTCTAAGAAAGCGAAACGTATACTGATTTATCCTATGTCCAATACTCCCTTTGTGTAACCTACCTCAAATAACACGGCTGACCAGTCATGTACCTTACCCAACGCAACCCGGCTAACTCCGACTTTGTGTACCGGTCCGGCCGGTACACCAACCCCCAAATGGTACCAACCCGGCCGGTACACCGAACCAATCTGGTACCAGTCCGAATGGTACATTGTACCCGGCCGGCTCAGCCGGATAGCCACCCATCCGCGCCTCTCGGCCGCTGACGCTAGCAATCCCTTGGCAGCCTCTCCTACGATCCAGGTGCCTACTCCTTCCACTAGAACAATCCTCTTCTTTCAGGCTCCCTTCACTCCATCCTTACGAACAGTCCGCCATCTTGGCCGTCCGCCATCCGCGTCTCGGCCGTCAAACATCTGTGGTCTTCCCGTCTACTCAGCCCGCCTGTCCGACTATCCACGCCCTTTGTCAGGCCCGCCGGTCCGATTTCCAGCTTGGCGCCGCCTGGCCGCTTGTAGACTTCCTCGGCGACGACTATCCGGCGCCCACACCCTTGGTCCATATTTCCACCAATCAGAATGCGCCCTTTGGAAAGTACTTTGCATTATTTTATAAGTCGCTTCACCACAGCCGCCCCTGAGTCGCGACACGGCCGCACAACGGTCGGGACACGATCTCACTCGAACTCATTTGACCCGATACCGCTCATCCATGCCTCGCTTTGGTACGTCGCCCCACTACTTTATCACATTTCCATGAACTCGGTCGGTCTCCGCAGCGGCTAGCGAGCATGCCCACCAATACTGATATTATCTTGGTTCACCTCCAGTCTTGCAAATTGACAAGGCCAACGTCTGCCGTCTTGTTCTCGTGGACGACGACTTCTCCCATCCGGCACCATACTGATTCGAAGATAACTCCGAAAACCATTCCATTCGGCACCATACTGATTCGAAGACAACTCCGGAAAACCAATCCATCCGGCACCATACTGATTCGAAGATAACTCCGAAAACCATTCCATACATTCACTGTTGACTACTAACCGGGGTCAGCCTCGCCAGGCCTGCTCGGGGGTCCGCCTAGAGGGACCTTTTATTGCTGCAGGGCACTTCTTGGTCCGATCGGGCGTGGACGCCCTGTTCCCAGTCGCGGTCGCTATATTCCTCTTTCATAGGACGGCTGGATTCGGGCGAGGGGCCCTCGTCTCTAGCGGCCGGTTTGATTATCTCCGATAGTTTGTTCATCTCCGCCAATTCGTCCAACAATCCTGGATCCGAAACGGTGAGACCTGTCTGATCTCGCATGGCCAAGGTGGCTAGATGGTCTGCGCTGTTATTCCAATCTCGTTTGACGTGCAGCAATTCGTGCTCCGGCCATCTCCGCAAGGCGGACATAACCCGATCGTTTAGCAGTCTCAGCCGCGGCGCCTTGCAATCTATCTCTTCGGTGATTTGCCGGATCACTAGGTTGGAATCACCGCATATGATGATCCGCCCCTGTGTCCGGCCAGCCAACAGATCTAGGGAAAGCAGCAGTCCTCTATACTCCGCTTCGTTCACCGTGATGCCAGGCGTGAAATCCGAGGCGGCCGCGATCGCCTTCCATTTGGGCAGCTTCCACAAAATGGCACTATAGGCCCCGACCCCTTTCTTTACACTCGCCGACCCATCGAAACTCAAAAACATTAGTTCCTCCGTGGGTCCCACTGTTGGTGGCGGTAATACGATAGTTTGTCGAGGCTGCTTCCGAGGTGCGATCGCTATCAGTGCTTCCTCCACTTCTGCCCGGGGGGTAATGCTGGCAGCCAGTGTGCCCAGTATTTCCTCCTCCCCTTTAGTACACTTAATCACTTCGAGGGACCACTGAGACAACAGAGCCGCCCATCTCCCCAGCCGACCGTCAATCCCGTTCGCCGTCAGGAGCCATGATAGGGTCGACCGTCTGGATAGTACTTTGATAGTCCGAGACACCAGCATAGTATAACACACATCTAAGATCCGTAATAGAGCCAGAACTTCTTTATCCACCAGTCCGTAATTAACTTCATTAACTTTCAGGGTCCGGCTGGTGCAGGTCACGGGACAGTACACTCCATCATGATCTTGCACGAGGGCGGCCGAGATGGCCCACTTGTTAGCGTAGATGATGACCACCGGAGTCTTATTAACATCGAAATGTTTCAGGACCGGTGTGGTCGCCATCTTCGCCTTTAACATGCCAAAAGCCACCATCGCTCGGGTCATGTGGTCGTCCGGGCTGGCCGCGCCGGGGTCCGGCGGCCGGTCGCTTGTCTGGGCAGACAAGGGCGCTTCCCCATTGGCTGAACTACTCGAGAAGGGCGCTTCCTCATTGGCTGAAATACTCGAGGAGGGCGCTTCCTCATTGGCTGAAATAACCGAAAAGGGCGCTTCCTCATTGGCTGAAATTGCCGGCCCGGCTTGCGTCTCCGCTTGCCTATCCTGCTCTCTCAGCTTATGGTAATCCACCTCCCGCAACTCATATAAGACCGCCGTATAGACTGCAAAATCCTCGATGAACCGACTGTAATAATTCAGGCTGCCCAAAAAGGATTGCATAGCCTTTAGGGATCGCGGGAAAGGCAGATTACTCAAGGACTCCAAATCCTTCGGGTTAGCCTCCAATCCGGCAATCGACACTTGATGACCCAGATAGGTCACCTTAGTCTTTCCCCAGAAACTCTTAACCACACTAATCGAAAGATTCCACTTTTCACACGTAATCATCAGCTTCTCCACTTTGTCACACAGTAAATCCCAGGTAGTTGCCGTAATGAGAATGTCATCAATGTAAGACCGCCGCCCCAAAACTGAAGGTTTTTGGTCGGGGTCCGGGTCGCCTTCGGTGAACACATCTCCGACCAGAGCCGGATCTTGATCCGCCTTGATCTTGAAGTGTCCGTACAGCGCGTTATCTATCAGCCGTTGATAAATCTGCGGGGCATTCTTCAGACCGAACGGCATCCGGTTCCACTCGAACAACCCGAAAGGCGTCACGAATGCAGAGATCTCCCGTGCACGATCGGTCATAGAGACCACCCAGAATCCACTGGCCATGTCTAGTGAGCAATCCCACAAAACTTTATCCAGGTCCTCCAGCAGTTCGTTTATCAGCGGCATCGGATAAATCATCAGCTTAGTCAGCCGGTTCACCAGCCGGTAATCGATGCACAACCTTATATCCACCCCATTCTTCTTAATAATAATTACAATGGGCGAAGCCCATGGCGAGGTGGACGGCTGAATTATCTTGGTGGCCAGCAGACCCTTGATAAGCTCTGACAGCTTTTCCCGATATTGGGGGGCGACTCTTCGGCATCTCTGTGCTACCGGCTTGGCACCTCCCACATCAATGTCACATACCGCCCCGTGGGCGGCCGGAGGAAGTGCGTTCCCTGGTTTGATCAACAGATGTCGTCTTTTCCATATAATATCCTTCAATCTGCTGATCTCCTCCGGGGTGTTCACATCCGGGTCTCCCACTTGTAGATCGTCGATAGTGACTGCTGGGGGGCAGGGGTCACCTCAGGTAGCACCGCCATCTGCTCTTCCATGCCTTCAACGTATAGCTCGCCCCCTTCATGAATGCAGACTTGATCGGCTTCGGCTGCTTCGGGATCTTGGTCGGCCGGCTGGGCCGATCCGCCTTCGGCTATTTCCGAATTCTGCTCGGCCGGCTGGGCCGATCCGCCTTCAGCTATTTCCGAATTCTGCTCGGCCGGCTGGGCCGATCCGCCTTCACTTCGGTCGTCACAACTGTCATCAGGGCTGACCGCATATGCAACTCTGCTTGGTCCTTTCTCCCGACTCTGTCGTTCGCCCGTCTCCCTCTGAGTGGGCAAAACCAGTTCCGCGATCGGGGCGTAGCTTCGGCCAATACATTCAGCCGGATCCGGCGACGGCCGGCTCCGCGTCAATATTTTAGAAGGGGTCCGGTACTCGGGTTTATCCACCATCGGAGTCTGGTCCTCTTCTAATTCTTCCTCTTCGCTGACCAGATCGGTGGTTGCCTGAAAAGCCAGGTTTTGCCACTCAATATAGCATCTTGAACCAATAGTGACATAGCCCGGCCGGCGGGGCACTTTATCCTCGGCCAGCCACATTCCAATAATCACATCTTCATGCAAGGTGAGGGGCTTTTCAGAGATGTTGGTCACACTTATGAAGTTGAGATGACCACCCCCTTTAACGAACGATGGTACCCAGCACTCGCCCCTTGTCAGCCATAACTTACTCCGTCGGTCGTGTGGTCGCAACATTACTTCCACCGCTTTTCCCACTGGCACCGTTACAAACTGACCAAGCTTGAGGAACTGGACGTGGGCGCCATATAAGGGCCGCCGGCCCGCCAGCTGGATCTGTACCTCGTCCGGCAACGTCAATGTTCCATGCGATAAGTCCAGCCGTATACCGGCCGGGACCATAAAATCCATGCCCAAAATTGCATCCTGCCCGGCCAACTTGCCTACCCAGGCGGTAAAGTAATATACCAACGACCCATCTAACGTAATCTTGACTCTTGTCCTTCCTTGGGTCATGTACGAACTTTCTCCAATGCCGATACATTCCTGCCGCTTCGTCTCGTCTATCTCACACCCCACCTTACGAGCAAAGGTGGTGTCTACGATAGACACTTCCGCGCCAGAGTCGAACAGCATGGTAGCTTTCTGGTTATTGATTTTTCCATCCGCCTTGGCCTGCTTGAACCATTTATTCGGCGAGTGATACTTCCAATAACCTCGCGACTCGCCAGGTAACAAGTTCAATTCCATTCGCACTTCAGACCGGGAATACTCATCCGTCCGTATACTGCTCACCAGGAAGGGGTCAGCCGTACCGGCCGGGGACCGAGTGACGTAATCGTCAAACTTACATGTATTGTCGGTTATCCTTTGCTTTGCTTCTTGATTATCCTCTTTACCGACATATGCATAGATGCTAACACTAGACCGCTCGGCTCGAACCAGATTCCAACCTGGCGAGCGATCTAGTTTAACATCTTTTCCGCTCCGGGCGGCAACATTCCAGCATGCTTAGTCGGGACGTACCACTTCTTCATCAGGTTGTAGAATTCTTCCATTGGGCACAGTCCCGCCTCATGCACCTCCCCGCAAGTCTTACACGTGAACAGGCAGTGTTCCGCCGGGTGTCCCTTCCTCTCGCACTTCTTGCACGTCAGCCGCTTCCAGCAGCTCCGGTCGTTATGCTTGATGGACCCACAGTGGGTGCACTTGCGCCTGGGGTAATCCTGGTCAGCTCGAGCCGGAAAACTCTTCGACTGACCGGACCCGGCTGGCAGCCTGGACGGCTGACTGGCTTCTGCCGAGAAAAGGTACCGATACTGTTCCTCCTCAGACTCGCCCCCGGATCGCTGATACTCCTCTTCCGAGCTGGTCGCGTCTGACTCTCGGGCTACCATGCGGACGGCTCGGGCCGTCCTGGTAGATGGCGGCCGGCCTCCTTGATCCGCGTTAAATCGGGACTTGAAACGGCCGGTTCCGACTGCCGCCTTGGGGCCTCGCTTCTTCGCCCTTAGGTACGTGCGTAACGTCAATTCCAGCTCCGTCGTATTCTTCAACCGCAGTAACGCCAGCTGGTCTGCCAGCTCCTGATCGTCCAACGTGCTGATGAAAAGTTCCACGTGTTCACGGGCAGCTTCCGACCGGCTGGTATCTTCTTTAACGGGAATATCCGCTCTCATTCCAGCGACATTTAAGCAGAAGATACTCCAGGGGGGTCTCATCAGGTCGCTTCTTGGTGTGGAAATATTGTCGCGCCGCTGACATTCCAGCTCCGCAGTATTGTTCCTCGAACGCACCGGCCAATCCCCTCCAATTTCCTCGGGTTTCCCGGCTGAGCTGTTGGATCCAGTTTTTCGCTGGGCCCTTCATCAAATCCCCGAAGATCAGGCATTTCTCATAGTCCGACGTCCGGTCTCTGAGAAATGCCGACTTCGTCTTGCTCAGCCATCCTCGGGCCTGGTCCTCGTCCGTGTCGCGTCCGGTGAAGTCTTTCAGCTCGGACGTGGCCGACATTCGCACCCTCGTGATCGCTCCTGAATCTGCATCAAACGCTTGGGCCGAGGCCATATGGGCTCGGCGGGCCATCCCCAGATCCAAGTCGTCCGGATCGTAATGGTACTTGGCCGACTTGACGGATTCCATATCCACGTCGCTGAGGGACAGCTTCCTATTCGTTGGCCGACGTCCGGTCCGGCGACCTGTCTGGCGGCTCGGCGGGGCGGCATGGGGTTCACTCTGCTTGGACTGCACCGACTCCATGTCTTCATCACTCGGCTCCCTCGCATAGTACTGGACTGGTCCGGGGGCCTGTGTTCCACGACGAGCAGGCTGGTCCGGTGATTTCGGACTGCCGCGGCTGGCGCTCAGCCGACGTTGCTCTTCCAAGTATCGCTCCATCATCGCCGAGAATATGTTTTGCAGGTGATCCGGCACCTGAGGAGCGACTTGAGGGACGGCTTGAGGGGCGACTTGAGGGGCGGCTTGAGGGGCAGCCGGGCTGCCAGATTGGCATTCCTTCTTAATCCGCCCATCCGCGTCTTCGTCTTCCTCCTTCGGTTCTGGATCCGCCGTCGCTGTCCGCCAGGCCTGTACGCTGTACTGGCCGGCGTTCTTCCGCTCGGGCGTATCCGGATCCTCACGTCCTCCAAGTCTCATGGCTGTCGCCACACGCGCTGCTCCCCTTGGGCCAAGCGTCATGCGGGTGATACCCACTGATGAATCAGATGAGTCTGCTTCCGAAGGGGCAGACTCGTACTGCGAAGAGCCCGAGTGTATCCCGGCTGGTTTGCTTGTCGCCGGCGGCGTAGACGGCGCCACTCCAGTCGTAGCTGTCATCTTTTTCGACGGCGGCGAGCAACCCACTAGCGGTACCAAGTGGTCGTGCAGGGCGCTGGACGCCTCCTTCAACTTGTCCATCTTCAGATCAAACAACTCGTTCGGATCAAACACACCGGTGTTAATGCCGGCTTGTTTGAGTTGGTCGAATAGTCCTCTAATAAGGGACACGTGGCCGTCTGAGAGAGTTGGGGGAGAGACGGGACCTTTCAATCCGCCTATGATCTTCGGCCGTGTTATTTTTAGTACCTTATCCGTCCGCAAGAATTGCCCCAACTCGTGAAGATGGAAAGCACGCTCCAAGTCGATATCCGTCGATAGGCCGTCCTGCTTCTCTTCTTCCTCTTCGAATCGCGGTTTGTCTTTGTAGGTCGGATAATCCAATTCCTGCCAATCCGGTTTCTTTAGGGGTAGGTGGGCCAGATCGCGACTTGGTCCCGATCCGGCCGGCTTCCCACTCCGGTCGTATCCGACTTCCGCTTTTTCTTCCTTGATTTTTTCTTTTATATCCATAATATGCATTTGTTCGTTAGGATCATGGTCGGAACCATGATTCTTCCTCGGACTATGGCGACTTGCACCATAGTCCGATCCGGCTCCATCCGTGTAGCGGCCGGCACTACAGTAAGTAGTACCGTAATCCGCCCCCGGCGGAGCCTCTAGGGGAGTAACTTCTTCTTTAATGTCAACCTCGAACTCCCCCAATCCGAGGCGACCATCGCATCCTTCCATCTTCAGCAGCATTGGGGGCGATATGCCTTCCCCCAATGCACCCGACACAACATCGTCAACAAATTTGACAGGTTTAGGTCTTTCGCCCGCTAGGGACTCGCGGTGATATCCAGGGTCACCAAGAGATCCGGGCACGCGCACCATTGTGGTGTAGTCGCTCTCAGAAAATCTTCCTGAGACGCGAACACCCACGGGGGTCCCAGACGACTGACTACCGGAGGGGGTACTCCGTCCATCCGAGTCATGATCCGATCCGGCTCCGGCCGGCTGGATCGGTCGCTTCCATCCGCTTGATCGCGACTGCTCGAATGTTGCATGTTGAAAGCTCACCTTGTGTACCCGTCAGTACTGGGTGGTTAGCTCTCCTGGTGGACCCTAGGGCGAAAAGTGTAAATCTGTCCAATAGGGAGATGAAGGTGTAGGACTAGGGGTAGCTCCTGGGCGGAAATCGTCACCGGGGAGCTCGTCTGGCAATACACTTGAACTTTGTATAGTGCCGGCTGGGCCGAGAATAGTCGATCGGCCAGCTAAACCAATAACAATGAAGGGCGAATCCAAATGTGTATATGAGGCAGATACAACTCCACACTCTTCCACAAAAGGCCAAAATGTCACCACTTCCCAATACTTAATACCGTGTTCAAAACACGGGCGACTTGAGGTGAGTATACGAAGTCGCCGCGACTCCCGGTCAGGGACTTCCGGTGGGTTAACTTAACCTTCCCCGGGCAAACCAATAACAGCAAGAGGGGACCTTGTTAGCCCTCTGCCGTGAACCAATAAAAGCGACTTGTGTCTAAGAAAGCGAAACGTATACTGATTTATCTTATGTCCAATACTCCCTTTGTGTAACCTACCTCAAATAACACGGCTGATTAGTCATGTACCCTACACAACGCGACCCGGCTAACTTCGACTTTGTGTACCGGTCGGGCCGGTACACCAACCCCAAATGGTACCAACCCGGCCGGTACACCGAACCCACATGGTACCAGTCCGAATGGTACATTGTAACCGGCCGGCTCGGCCGGATAGCCACCCATCCGCGCCTCTCGGCCGCTGACGCTAGCAATCCCTTGGCAGCCTCTCCTACGATCCAGATGCCTACTCCTTCCACTAGAACAATCCTCTTCTTTCAGGCTCCCTTCACTCCATCCTTACAAACAATCCGCCATCTCGACCGTCAAACATCCATAGTCCTTCCGTCCGCTCAGCCCACTTGTCCGACTATCTTCGCCCCTTGTCAGGTCCGCCGACTTGATTTCTAGCCTGGCGCCGCCTGGCCGCTCGTAGACTTCCTAGGCGGCGACTATCCGGCGCCTACACCCTTGGACCTTATTTCCACCAATCAGAATGCGCCCTTTGGAAAGTACCTTGAATTATTTTATAAGTCGCTTCACCACAGAGTTATCTCAGTGGTATTTACAACAGGTTATGAGCCCAAGTTTAAAAGGCATCTTAAGTTCGATTTTTGCACTACTTTAGGTTAAAAAGAAGTCTATTGTGAAAGTCCCCTTGCGCAGAGGGTAATTGTGCTGGTTTGAACGTGGATCTTTACGTTGTGGAAAAAAAATTGAATCGCAGTTATATTACACTGCAGAAATGTCCGAAGATAAGGATGACAAAGTGGCTGCGGCCATAACAGGCATGATGGAATTCAGGCAAAAGTTCGACAAGCGCTTTGAAAAGATGGAGAACGAGCGGGCACACAATTTGAGTCAATCACGGTCTTTCGGGGAAAGCCTCCGAAATCACGGACCATTTGGTGGAAGGATGACTCTCGATGAATTAAGCAAAGCAGAAGGAATAGGCCAAGGCGTGCCAGGGGTTTTCGAGGCAAAACATGAGGGTGCTCGCGCGAATCCGGGGCCAACAGGCATGGAACCCGAAGCCAATATGAATGTTGGAAACATGGGATAGGGTGTGAAGCTTGCGAAGCACACCATACAAAACTTTGATGGTACTGAGACGTACAAAGGGCTAGGAGCAGGTTTTAAGCAGTGCGCTTACCTGTTCCTGGAAGCATTGGAGGTAGCCCAGCTAACCTCCGGTTTCCAATGGAATGAAAGATTGAAGGTGAACAAACTAGGTGAACACCTTGAGGGGATGGCACGGCGATTCTTCCAGACGAACATTGGAGTGTGGTGGTCTATGACGCCGACGCTGTACGCTGTTTTGGAGCAGATAAAAATAGCGCGTTTAAGGTAAACCTATCGCATCATCAGGCGACTGCAATGTTTGCGGCAGAGAAAGACCCCAGGCGATCTTGGACAGAGCATTTGCTATATCTGGTTGCGTTGGCGTGGGAAAGTGAGCTTTCCGACAAGTTGATCGTGGAAAATATTGTCAAGTACGCGGCGCCACATATGAAGGTAGACCTGATGGCTAGATACAACCCTCTGAGGCAGAATTACGTGCAGCACGCGCCCAGGAGCTAGTAGCCGGGGCGCAAGAAGTCGAGGACGACGAGAAAAGGCCCAGATAGGGCATCAAATCTTTCCTGAATAATGTGAACGAAGGTAAAGGCGACAGGATCTGTTTTGGATGAGGAAATGAGGGGCATATCAAGAGATATTGCCCCCAACAATCAAAGAAAAAAGGTTTCAGGAAGGGGAGCAATGCAGGCCGAAAGAACAATGGAGAAACCGAGCGACGTTTCGTTCTCGCGACGATGCGTGAGGACAAGGTGCGTTTGCTCGCGAATGGGATCGAAAAAGATGACGCATGGATCGTCGATAGCAGTGTGAGTCGTCACCTGGTTGGCGATCCGGACCTGTTAGAGGATTCAAGGGAATGCGGAGATCAAGAGGGTCTGATTTTAACGGACGGTGGGGTTCTAGCGGTCTCTAAGGTAGGGAAGGTGATGCTCAGAAGCACCGAACAACCAGTTACGACTATCGTGCTCGCGGAGTTTTATTACGCTCCCAAACTTGCAAAGAATCTAATTTCGCATGGGTGCCTTAAAAGAAAAGGATGTATTTTCGAAGATCGAGATGGAAAGATGAGAGTTTCGGTGGATGAACAAACGTTATTTTCTGTGGAGTTACTCGGGTCAATTTTCGTGGCTAAGCTAATTTCGAACGGAAAATCAATGCTGTCTATGTTCGCGAATATCGTAATGAGTGATTAACGATGAGACCGTAAATGATGTACAGGAGGGATCCTTACACCATTTCCATCCGCGCCTCGGACCTTTGTCATATGACTCTGTCGAAAACTTGGCGAAGAAACCGAACTCCCGCATCAAGATAACGAGTTTTTCACGTCCAAACTGTTTGACGTGTGCGGAGGGAAAAGGGGTGCGCTCAAAGCAGTCCCAGAAAGACACAGGTGCAAATTCACCAATTAATTGAATTGGAGGATCATTTTCAGTGACCTAAAGGGACCCATCACGCCCCGCGATAGGCGTGGGAATCATTTTCTCGTGGTGTTCGTCGACCATTTTTCAAATTATGTGCGAGTATTTGCAGCCCCGACTAAAGACAGGGCTGCCAAGGTTTTCGAACATTTTCTTGCCTGGTTCGAGAACGAATTCGCTTGCCGGATACACGTCCTGCGGACCGACGGAGGCGGGGAGTATAGGAATGTGGAGCTTTTCTGCAAGAAGACAGGCGTGCGACGCCATATTACTGAGGCAGGGACCCCTGCCTCCAACGGGAAGGCAGTAAGGATTAACCGAACCATATTCAATATGGTTCGGTGCATGATATTCGGGTCGGGGGGTCCAATTTCGTTCAAGAGAAAAGAGCGCTTATGGAAAAAAAAAAGTTACAGCTATTACTTCGAACAAAAACCTACTTAAAATTGACATCAATTACAAACAGCAGACTAAGCTGGTTTACAAGTGTAGGTGTGGGACACCCAAGGATTTTGTCTATATTATAAATGTTTGGATATGGGTAGATTCACTTGGCCGAAACTAGAAGAGAAGAAATCATGCTGACACTTGATCGTAACTATTACCACCCTGTATAAGAATGGTTTCAATTTATTATATAAAAGACCACC
>MIQA02002724.1:14254-26056 GCA_001887855.2 Sclerospora graminicola | reverse complement strand
GCGCAGCTGACCTTCCTGGTGAGCAGTATACGGACGGACGAATATTCTCGGTCTGAAGTGCTTATGGAATTGATCTGTTACCCGGCGAGTCGCGAGGTTATTGGAAATTTCATTCGCCGGATAAATTGTTCAAGCAAGCCAAGGCGGGTGGCAAAATCAATAACCAAAAGACTGCCATGCTGTTTGACTCTGGCGCAGAAGTGTCTATCGTGGACACCACCTTTGCTCGGTTAAGAGGATGCGGGTTAATAGACGGACAAGCGGCAGGAATGCCCCGGCATTGGAGAAAGTTTCCATACATGAACCCAAGAGAACAAGATTAAGACTTAACGTTGGCTGGGATCTTTTGTGCATTTACTTTTACCGCATAGGTAGTAAGCGGCTGCGGCAGGATGCAATTTCTGCATGCGACTATATGGTCCAGCCGGCATACGATTGGATTTATATCGCATGGAACATTGACGTTGCCGGATGAGGTGCAGATCCAGCTGGCCGGCCGGCGGCCTTTATATGGTGCCCGTGTCGAGTTCCTCAAGTTAGGTCAGTTTGTAACGGTGCCAGTGGGAAAAGTGGTGGAAGTAATGGTACGACCACACGACAGGCGGCGTAAGTTATGGCTGACAAGGGGCGAGTGTTGATTACCCTCGTTTGTCAAAGGGGATGGTCATCTCAATTCTATAAGCGTGACCAACATCTCAGAAAGGCCCATCACCTTGCATGAAGTCGTGATCATTGGAATGTGGCTGGCCGAAGTCAAGGTGCCCCGCCGGCCGGGCTATGTCACTATTGGCTCAACACGCTATATCGAGTGGCAAAACCTGGCCTTTCAGACAGCCACCGATTTGGGCAGCGAAGAGGACATAGTGGAAGAGGACCAGACTCCAATGGTGGCTAAACCAGAGTACCGGATCCCCTTCCAGGATATTGGTGCGGAGCCGGCTGTCACCGGCTCCGGCTGAACGTATTGGCCGAGATCTTGCCCCGATCGCTGAACTGGTTTTGTCCACTCCGCCGAAAAGGGACGAACGACAGGGTCAGGAGAAAAGACAAGGCAGAGTCACATGCGCGGTCGCCCCCGATGCCGGATGGTCTAATGAACAAGATGATAGCGGATTGACCGATCCGGCCGATCAGGATTCGGAAATAGCCGGAGGCGGATCGACCCATCCGGCCGATCAGAATTCGGAAACAGCCGAAAGCGGATCGACCAATCCGGAGTTAGTTCGAAGCTGACCAAGGCTGCATTCATGGAGGGGGCGAGCTATATGTTGAATGCATGGAGGATCAGATGGCGGTGCTACCTGAGGTAACCCCCTTCCCCCCAGAGGTTACTATTAACGATCTGCAAACGGGAGAGCCGGATGTGAGCACCCCGGAAGAGATCGGCAGGCTGAAGGATATCATATGGAAAAGAAAGCATCTGCTGATCGGCCCAGGAAACACACTGCCTCCGGCCGCTCATGGGGCGGTATGCGAATTGATGTGGGAAACGCTAAGCCGGTCGCACAAAGATACCGGAGAGTCGCCCCCCAGTATCGGGAAAAGCTGTCGGAGATAATCAAGAGATTGCTGGCCACCAAGATAATTCAGCCGTCCACCTCGCCATCGGCTTCGCCCATTTTATCATTATCAAGAAGAATGGGGTGGATAAAAGGTTGTGTATTGACTACCGGGTGGTGAACCGGCTGACTAAGCTGATGGTTTACCCGATGCCTTTGATAAACGACCTGTTGGACGACTTGGATAAAGATTTGTGGTATTGCTCATGGGACATGGCTAGTGGATTCTGGGTGGTCTCTATGACCGATCGTGCACGGGGGATCTCTGCGTTCGTGACGCCCTTCGGGTTGTTCGAGTGGAACCGGATGCCGTTCGGACTGAAGAATGCCCCGCAGATTTATCAACGGCTGATAGATAACGCGCTGTATGCACACTTCAAGATCAAGGCGGATCAAGATCCGGCTCTGGTCGGTGGCGTGTTCGCCGAAGGTGACCCGGACCCCGACCCAAAACCTTCAGTTTTGGTGCGGCGGTCTTACACTGATGATATTCTCGTGGCGGCTACTACTTGGGATTTACTGTGTGGCACACTGGAGACGTTAATGATTACGTGTGAAAAGTGGAATCTTTCGATTAGTGTGGTTAAGAGTTTCTGGGAAAAGACTAAGGTGACCTATTTGGGTCATCAGGTTTCGATCGCCGGATTGGAAGCTAATCCGAAGGATCTGGAGTCCTTGAGTAATCTGCCTTTCTGCGATCTCTAAAGGCTATGCAATCCTTTTCGGGCAGTACAGTCGGTTCATTGAAGATTTCGCGGTCTATGCTGCGGTTTTGTATGAATTACGGGAGGTGGACTACCACAAGCTAAGAGAGCAGGATAGGATAGTGGAAGCGCGAGCCGAGCCAGCAATATCAGCCAATGGGATACCGCCCGGGTCAAGCATTTCCACCAATGAGATGGCGCCCTTGTCAACTGTTTCGGCCAATGGGATGCCGCCCTTGTCTACCCAGATAAGCAGCCGGTCGCCGAATTCCTGTGCGGCCGGTCAGGACGATCACATGACCCGAGCGATGGTAGCCTTTGGAATGTTGAAATAAAAGATGGCGACTACACCAGTCCTGAAGCATTTTGATGTTAATAAGGTTCTTGATCATCATCTACGCTAACCAGTTGGCCATCTCAGTTGCCCTTGTTCAAGATCATGACGGAGGGTACTGTCCTGTGACATTCACCAGCCGGACTCTGAAGGCTAATGAAGTTAACTACGGGCTAGTTGATAAAGAAGTTTTGGCCTTATTGCGGATCCTGGATGTGTGCTATACTATGCTGGTGTCTCGGCCTATCAAGGTGCTATCAAGACGGTCAGCCCTGTCATGGCTTCTGACGGCAAATGGAATTGACGGCCGGCTGGGTAGATGGGCTGCTCTGTTGTCGCAGTGGTCTCTCGAAGTAATCAAGTGTACTAAAGGAGAAGAGGAGATACTGGACACGTTAGCGGCAAGCATTACCCCAAGGTCAGAAGTGGAGGAAGCGCTGATAGCTATAGCGCCTCCAAAGCAGCCGCGACAATCCATCATATTACCACCATCAACAGTGGGACCCACGGAGGAACTAATGGTTCTGAGTTTTGACGGGTAAAGAAAGGAGTAGGGGCCTATAGCGCTATTCTGTGGAAGTTGCCCCAGTGGAAAGTGGTCGCTGCTGCTTCAGATTTCACGCCTAGCATAACGGTGAACGAAGCAGAGTACCGAGGACTTTTACTTTGCCTAGATCTGCTGACTGGCCGGACGCAGGGGTGGATCATCATATGTGGTGATTCCAATCTGGTGATCCGGCAAATCACGGGAGAAATGGATTGCAAGGCGCCCCGGCTGAGACTTCTGAACGACCGGGTTATGTCTGCCCTGCGGAAATGGCCAGAACATGAACTGTTACATGTCAAACGAGAGTGGAACAACAGCGCAGACCATCTGACTACATTAGCCATGCGTGATCAAGTCGGCCTCAACGTCTTGGTTCCAGGATTGTTGGACGGATTGGCAGAAATGAACAAGCTGTCGGAGACAATCAAACCAGCCGCTAGATACGAGGACCATCCGCCCGGATCCAACCGTTCCGAAGAAGAAGAGGATGACGACCAGGACTGGGAACAAGGCACTCAGACCCGACCGGACAAAGCGATGCCCTGTGGCAACAAGAGGTCCCTCTAGGCAGACCCACAAGTCGATTGGGCGTGACTAACCAGGGGTAATAGTCGAAGTAAAAGATTGGAGTGGAGATGAAAGAAGCACGGATGGATATATTGAAAATAAAACGAAGAAAAAGAAAGAACCAAAAGAGTCAGGTTGCCCATCCCTATGGACGATTATACTCGTTGCGGAGCCGAAACACTTGAAGTCCAGGATGGTCGAAGGGTCGTTCGCGGTATTGATTGCACAGGATCTTGCCGGTCGATGGCCTCCAGATATTTGGAAAGAGAGGCAGTCTTATCCCACGCACCTAGGCCTGGGTACCACGGTCCACCCTCCGCTGCACCTCCGCACCCCTGGATTTGGCAGATGGAGTATAAACGGGGAGAGAAACAGGTCCACAAACACCATCCCGGATGCCTTCCATGCAAAAGCACATAAACGGACCCATGCTTCTGTGGTGGAGCCGATTTCCAAATCCATGACCGAAGTCGTGGGTGGAATACGGATACCCACTGGCCCGGACGACCAACTATCGGAGGGGGTACTCCGTCGATCCTGATCAGCATCGGAATCAGATGAATCACCACTGTGGTGACTGATCTGATCCTCCCGGTCATCTGGCCGGTCTTCATGCTCGTCAGGATCTATGTTTAACTTCATCTCACCTTGTGTACCCGTCGATCGGGGCTGATTACACTCACTTAGGTGGACTCGGTGACGAAAAGGATGATCTTGATCAGGTCGGAGGGTTTGACCTTCTCGAGACGGGGGGTGTCCTCGGGTGGAAATCTTCACCGGAGAACGGGTTGGGGTCGACACTTATTCAGTATCTAGGCACTGATCAGGAAAGTTCGTCTGATCAGGCCAGCCAATGAGAGAGAGATATAACGAAACCAAGAAAATGCGATCAATCCACGATCTTCCACAGTAATCCACAAACGTTATCTCCACAAAACCTTTACCAATATTATTAACGTGTTCCAAACACGTGCGCGTTGCGGGTGAGGTTAGATCACCTAAAACAAACCCGTCGGGGGTCTTCCGGTAAGCCAAAATGCGTCTAAGCGCGTCTTAACCGGGAAATAGATGAGCAAGAGGGGACTAATCAACCCTGTGCTCCCAATGACCGCACACGTGGCGGAGCGACTCTTTGCTTTAGGGGGAAAATCTAAACCTGTTATTATATATGCAATGTCCTATACCTGTGTACCATACCTCAACTCATGCCTGACCTTTACTTCGAACCTATTTACTTCGTCGCACGGTTGCGTAACACTCTCTTGCCCATCCTGGCTGCACCTTCAAGCTGACCTGTACCGATTCTGCCCCGATCATGACCCGACTCTTCAGAAGATCTTCAACCCATCCTGATCTTCAACAAACGACCTTGAAACCACTTGAGACCTGCTCTTCAGCACTTGTTCACTTCATATATAGTCCGACCAAACCGAGAACTCACTTGCCCTTGCTTATCAACGCTGATCAGAGGCTGATCGGCCCTGATCACGATCGCCATAGTGATCGACCAAATGATCAGGTGGTGATCAGGCTGATCAGCCCTTGATCACCTCGGGAACGCTCTGGGTCATCATCATCACGACTCAATTCATCTTCCAAACCACACTTCCGATCTTAATACACCGTCAGGACAACCATACCACACTGATCTCGGCTGATCAGGCCTGATCAGGCCTTGCCACATCATCTTCGGACCAACCAAAGGTTCACATCACTCATACAACCTGTTAATCCACCTGCCCGATCTTCATTCATCATTTGATCTTCCTTCTCCGGGCATGACAAGCCGATCAGGCTGTAACTTTGTATCATAGCCAGCTTCCACCAATATACCATTCAGAGATCGGCTGGTCACCTGCCCTTGGTATGCCATGTCAACAATCACTATTTCTTATTATATCCACGAGAACTCCACTTAGTGACTGTGACAACGATCGTGATCGTGATCTCCATCATTCCGCCAGTGCCTGGGACTGGGCTTAACGACCATACTTGGCTGATTCTTCCACGTCGTAAATATCCGTTGGCCACCACCTTTTCTTCTTAATCGTGATCAACCTTTTCCCACCCATCAACCGTCATATGTTGATGGGTGTTCTATCGTCACCAATCAACGGCCATGTGTGGTCCACTTCAGTCCCAATATTTCCCGATCGCTTCACCACAGCCGCCCCTGAGACTAACTGTAGCCGCACAACGACTGCAGTTCGACTCACTCACTTTTGAACTTCCTCTCTGGTGATCACCATGGCCGACGCAAGCCGATCTCCTCTTCCTTCTTCGTCTTCTTCGGCTGCCCGCCCGATCGCTTCTTCGCCCTCCGTCTCCAGCTCGGCTACCCCTGCGATCGCCCCGATCACGACCTCTACGCCGATCACGACCAGCCTCATCCGACCGACGACTGCTCTCGCTTCATATCGACCGTCTTGGAGTCTTCCTGCTCGACCCTCGTCAGATCGCCTTCTCCGTTCCTTGGAGCAGCTCACTCGCCTGATAGATGGATCGGGCCCATTCACGTTGGGGCCCGTGGAGGCTTGTCGGCTACGATCGGAACTCCGAAGTGCAATTCCCGAGTTGGTTTCTCTGTACGATACCAACCGGGCACTTACGGCTGAGTTATCCGATCGTCGGATCGCGGCTGATACCTCGGCACGTGATTCCGCTGATCTGGCTACCCAACTGTCGGTTCTCCGGCTAGATCATGATCGGCTTGGCAAAGATCATGACCGGCTTGACCAAGAATTGCGGGACCTGACTGATCGCTTTCAGGGTGTGACGATGGAGCGTGATCAGTTGTCAGCTGACCTCGCTGCTCTTCGACTTTCCAAGCCTTCGGACACCGTCGCCACCTTACAGTCGCTGATCGACACGATGGCTATCACCATCCGTAATCAGGGTACGTCCATCTCATTCACTCCTTTTATAATCCGTATTTGACTCTCCATGTTAACTTCCAGATGAACGTATCGAATCCATGAAGAGTTCGATGGTCGAGATGGTAGATCATCTGCAGCGCATCGATGATCACCGTCTCGACCGTGATCAGCTTCTGCACGACAGGATCCGTACTGCCGAGGATGTAGAGCGTCGGGAGATTGAGGCTCGTTATTCGGATAAGCAGGTCCAGCTCTTGACCAAACAGCTGGCTGATTCTCGTATTGGTCGCACTGATATACAGAAGAGGCTGGATGAGAGTCGGAAAGTGGCTGAAAATTGCCGGCATGAGCTTAATCTCGCTCGGGTCAAACTTGAGACCCTAGAGCTTGATGATCGTGCCTGGCTTCAGCATAACGCTGACCTGAAGAGTCTCGCGGTACAAACCATGGATAGGTGGACCAAAACAGACACCGGTTCAGGATCAGTCCGGACGGCCTTGCAGCGACTTCCCGGCCTGATCAGCTCGTTCACTCCATCTGGCACACCGCCGCAATCTCCTGCGTTTGCCCCGCCTTCGCCCGCGTCCTCCGTCGCTTCCTTGCCTGTTCGTAGTGCTGATCAGCCCGTGATCAGCACTTCACAAGCTCCCGCGTCATCTCAATCTCGTCCACCGGCGACTCCACGACCAGCGCCTTCGGCCTCGAGTTCTGGGAAGCGTAAGCAGACCAGCTCGTCGAAGCAAAGGATGAGTCTCGCCAAGCGATCACGTCTTATGGTCGAATCGGATGACGAATCAACCGATCTGGACGAGAGGACGTTGTCTGTTCTGGCTCGATCGCGCAGCACTGATCGCCGTACGCCAGCACCGAGTTATTCCGGGGTGAATTCGCTGGCTCAGGCCGTCACTTTACTGGAGTCCGATGACGACGATGACGATGATTTCGAGGAGGAACCACCGGCTCAAGCTGATCCTGACATTCCTCCGACGACCACTGGGGCAGTGATCGCCCCGCCACCTAATTTTACGGGCGTCTTCATTCCTGCAGATCGATCGTCGATCAAAGAAAACGATTACAGCTACGATCCGAACCGACCGTTCATGGATCTGTATGTCGTTATGCAGGGGAGGCCGACTCCCGCTCACATGGCCACACGGAAACCTTGGAGTGATGATCAGGTCTGGGATCTGACGCCTCGGGTTCTCGAAGTGCGGCAGAAAAGCGTCCCTCGCTTGTGGTCCCGCCCGCCAGGCTGGATCTTCCCGATCAGATCGCCGGCACCCAAGGACAAGCAGTGGCAACCAAGGTTGCTGACCAGAAGTGCTATCGAACTTATGATCGGTTCGGCACCCTGGGATGCCCTCCTGACACCCATGCCCGGGCTGGCGTTCCCTGATCGCCCTTGGTTTGTCGAGCTACAGGGGCGCTTGGCTTTATATTACCAAGAGCACGTGCAAGCGATATGGGAGGCGACTCACCATTTCCCGATCACGACGGCGATGCGCAAGGACGCGTGGATCGAGCACTACCATCATGCTCGCAAGCGTCGTCGCACCAAAGCCGGGGCTGCTTGGGCCACGATCTGCGATTATGTTGTCGACGGAATTCGGCACGGCGAGTGTGATCTGGACGTTTTCCTGTTCCCTGGCGTCCTGCATTTAACTGTTCGTCGAGCGGGATCGCGAGGACTCAAGGCTGACGGCGGGGATTGGTATCCCGGTTATGGGCACATAACTCCGGTCGCCACACTGCGTGATTGCTTGCTCTGGACCGATCAGCATGAGCCTTGGCGAAACCAGTTCCGATCGAGTCCCATGGATCATCCAGGATACAAGATTGCTCGCCTGCGCACTAAATATGGTCCATGATCGTCGTGATAACCAACTTTTATTTCGTTCTCCATAATCACTTAATATATCACGACATTCCTTGATGATCTTCTCGTTCCACTTTCGTAAATCTTGTTCATGTCTCATTATCACTTCCATCTTGTAGGTCGATCGTTCTCATGTGTACAGGTATAATTCTTGAGTAATATATATATGTATATGCATTCGTTTCTTCCAAACCAGTCCAACCGCCCTGATCTCCACTTGCCCGATCATCATATTTGCTGATCAGCCACAATGTGTCAACCCAGGCTATTGAGATTCCTGGTTACCCTCTTCGTGGGTTTGCATCACCTCAAAACGATTCCTTCTCACCCGATCACGTTCGAATTCCCTCAGTAACGCTCCACAGTTCAGATCACGCTCATCTATCCACTCGGGATCGTCGTAACCCTTCCAACGAACCAAATATTCACGGTGGGTCCGGCCAAAACGGGTCTTCTTGCCTGATCGGGTATCCAAAACCTTCTCCACCTCGAATTCGTTCGGGTCCAGCGCTCTTTCCCAACTATCTTCGGGTAAGAGAGCCTCGTCAAAATCAAACCTTGGCCGATCATCTCCTGACAGCCTAGTTTTAGGCCGATCAGGGTATTCTCGGACCAGTTTCAACTTTGACAAGTGAACAATCGGGAAAATTCCATAATCAGTACCCGCGGTAATCAGTCGAGCGGCATGATCACCGATTAGTTCGGCTACACGGAACGGTCCATGCCATAAATGTGCTAATTTCTTGGCATATCCTTCTTTCACACGATCCAAGTAAAGCCAAACTCTTGATCCTGGCTCGATATTATGCGAATCGGCCTGATCATTGTTCCGATCAGCTCTTTCTTGGATGGCCCTTCGTAATCGTTCGTTAACTTGTTCCCGCGCATGTTGGTAGTGACGTTGGAGTCCCATGCGCCATCGACGAGCTTCGCGATCTCGACCTCGTGTGCAACCAACAGGGATCACTGACTCGATGGTAGATCGGGGGTCCCAACCATATGCCAGATAGAATGGGGTATCTCCCCTGATCCGATCAAACGAGGAATTCAAAGCAAACACCAGTCTCTCCGCATATTCATCCCAATCTTGTTGCGCGGAGTCTGCGACATACATCTTAATAGCCCTGGTCAACGTTTGTACCATCCGCTCGGCTTTACCATTCGCCTGTGGACGGTACGCCATGGTCGCGCTCTGTTTCTGGCCAAGCATCTGATTAAAAGATCGGAACACTTCGGCCATAAAACCTGGTTCACGATCATGCCTGATCACTTCACTGGCTCCAAACCGTCGGAACACACATTCTTCGTAACTGCAGGCGACTTGTTGAGCCGTTCGAGTAGATCCTGCTTTCGCGATCACCAATCCCGTGAACAGATCAGTCCAGATCAGCAGCTCGGTATTGCCCTTGAACGATTTTGGGAGGGACGGTATGTGATCCATCGCGATCACTTGGAAAGGGTAGGTCGCCTGGATATTCCCAGGTGATCTTCCCCGGATATTTGGCATACCTTTTCCAGTTTCGCAATCCGTACATGTTCCAACAAACTTTTGTATACTTCGATATAATCCTCTCCAATGGAAATGTTTACGGATCCTGTGGTACGTTCGTCCTACGCCCTGGTGGCCACCCTCCAAACTGACATGATAATGGTGTAAGATATCAGCTTGTAAAGTCTCCGGGATCACGAGTCTGGCCGATCGATCCAAATCCGCATCGGCCTGATCAGCTGATACATAATAAAACAATAGATCATTTTCGTCGATCTCGTAGTTAAACGCGATCTTGGCACAATCTTTTGCCTCACTCTGGCTCAGCTTCTCCAGATCACCCTTTAGAAACGCCTTCAAATCACCGATCCATTTTTCCTCGTCTTGAGCCTTGAGAATTCTTTCGATCCGCATCTCTTGTACTATTTCCTCTGTCAGGCTTCCGCGAGAGGGTGATCTGTTGGGTGGTGATCTGGTTCGTGATCTCGTCGTGATCAAGATCTGGGCTGCTTCCTTTTCATTTTCCACACGGATCAGCTCCGGCAGCCTATTGATCTCCACCAGTTCTTCCAACAGCGCTTGATCAGTGATTATCGATCCGGCCTGATCACGCATAGCCATAGTTGCTAAGTGATCTGCACTCCGATTCCAATCACGTTTCACATGCAAAAGATCGTGTCTTGGCCACCCACGTAAAGCTTTCATAACGCGATCATTCAGCAGTTTCAGACGCGGCGCTTTACAGTCGATCTCTCCAGTGATCTGCCGAATCACCAAGTTTGAATCTCCGCATATAATTACTCTTCCAATCTTTTGCTCTTGCAAGAGATCCAAACCTAGCAGCAGACCACGATATTCAGCCTCATTGACCGTGATACCTGGAGTATAATCTGAACCGGCCGATATAACAGTCCATTCTGGCAGTTTCCATAGCAACGCGCTATACGCCCCTACACCTTTCTTCACACTCGCTGATCCGTCGAAGCTTACAACGATCAGATCTTCTTCTGAGCCGACGATCGGTGGGGATATAGTGATCGATTCACGTGGTTGCTTCCGAGGAGCGACCTCAATCAGGGCTTCATCGACTTCTGATCGGGGCGTGATGCTGGCCGCCAGCGTCCCAAGTATTTCTTCTTCGCCCTTGGTGCACTTAATGATCTCCAAAGTCCACTGAGATAGCACCGCTGCCCATCGCCCCAGTCTCCCGTCTAAACCATTCGCGGATAGTAACCACGCCAGACTAGATCGTTTGGATAGTACCTTGATTGATCTAGTTACCAGCATAGAATAGCAAACATCCAACACACGTAATAACGCTAGCACTTCCTTATCCACAATGCCATAGTTAACTTCGTTCGGTTTCAATGTTCGGCTTGTGAACGTCACCGGGCAATAAACTCCATCGTGATCTTGGACCAGTGCGGCCGATATTGCCCATTTACTAGCATATAAGATCACCACGGGAATCTTCTCCGGATCGAAGTGTTTCAGTATCGGCGTCGAGATCATCTTCGCCTTTAACATACTGAAGGCTACCATAGCGCGATTCATGTGATCTTCCGACCCTGGCACAGTTCGATCAGTTGGTGATCCAATCTCGAGATCCGTTTCAGTAGCTTCAACCTCGTGATCAGTCTCGATTGGTGATCCTCCCATCCGATCACGTTCTCTCAGGCCATGATAATCAACTTCCTTCAATTCATAGAGTATAGCGGCGTAGATCGAGAAGTCCTCGATAAATCTGCTATAATAATTCAATGATCCGAGGAAGGATTGGATGGCCTTCAACGATCGGGGAAACGGTAAGTTGCTGAGAGCGGCTAGATCTTTCGGATTTGCTTCCAACC